>CAJVQA010011692.1:0-10562 GCA_910591915.1 Cetraspora pellucida
CAGTGGTGTTAAATTAGATAGTATATAGTACTAGTAATAATCGATCCTAAAAATGTAACCATAAATTTGTACTATATTAAAGATTAAGCTAATAAAAACCAACTGGCATTGTCGCCAAAGTTCAAAAAAAAAAAAAAAAAAAATATAGAACTAATAATAAATAAATTAAAAAATTAAAAAATCTTTCGAAGTATTAGCAAACTTGTAAAATATTTTTTAAATAAAATTAAAATTTTATATAATTGCAAAAGCTATCAAATAAAGTTTATCTAGCTTGTAAAAACATATTAAAATTTGATGAAATAACAACTTTAATTTGTAAATTAACTTGATAAATTTAAAAATATTTGCATTAAGGGTGTGGTGACTTAGTGAAATGAATAAGTTATTATATCTCCAAGTGGTAAGTTGTAAGTTCAAAACTCATCGATGGTAAAATTTAGATAATCATCTATGTAATATATAGACGGTATTACAGCAATAGCATTCTGTTGATCAGTTAAGATAGGATACCTGTAACTATAGTCACACCAGCATGACTGACAGATCTGGGCATCTGTGTAACCTGTTATACAGAGAAATACAAACCGATACTAGGCAGTGCAAACCTAAAATAAGTCCTCAGGCTATGTAAATCTGTAGAATTAAGAAGCCAGAGCCCATTTGGAAATTCTGAGCAGAGAGGTAACACAGATCTTTGATGGTACTACTATAAAGGCTAGATCTAGGAAATGAATACCAATGTGAAGAATTTGGGCAGGCAAGAACCTCAGGTGAAGGGTATTACCAATTAGGTTATCAGATTTCAGACTGAAGAAAAAGGATATTGGGCTGGCCTTAATATACTAAGAACAGGTCATAGTCCTTCTAGGCTATTTGGATTAGGAGTCTGGGTTCAAAGCAGGAGTATACTAAAAGTACTAGGGATATGCTGTGAAGTCAGTACTGGGGTCTAGATAAACTCTGTAAGGATAGCCTGTATTAGTGTTCTAAAAGTAGGTAGATAGTTAACAACAGGAGGCTTCTTGCATCTTACTGGCAAGTGATATACTCTGAAATGTGTAATAGCCTGAGAACTAGTACAAAAAGGATAGGTACTATACTGCTCAGACAGTATACTAGGTAGATATATATGGAGGGTTAGTTAGAGATTCCAATATGACAGAGCAGATAATCAGAGAGTTTAAATGAATAATCTCCTAGTAGGTTATAGGTATAACATCTAGTGTAGAACCTTAGGGCAGACTATTTAAATAGGCAACCAAAAGTTGCATGTGTGACTAGCTATACTCTTATCTCTGTAAAAATAGTTGTAATAGCTAACTCAATATAAAGTTAATAAAATATTGCCACAAGTATGGCCTTAACAAAAAAAAAACAAAAAAAAAATATTTGCATTTTTTTAAAAAAATTTTAAATATCTTAACATTATAATTATTTAAAACAATTCAAAATAATATAAAATATTAAAAATTATATTAAAGTTTTAAAAAATATTTGTTATTTATTCTATATTTGAAATACTTCTGCATCATTTGCTATTTATTAATTTAATAAAATACTATTGTTAAACAATAAATTAGTTAGGGTGGTAACAGATATTACATAATATTTTAGGGAAGAAGAAGATGAAGGAATGTCTTATGTCCTATATATGTATGTACAGTACTATATATCAGATATACTATAAATTGTCTCCTAGTAGACTTAGTTAAGTCTGTTACTTAGATTTAGTAAAAGATAAAAAGTATAAGACCCAGGTCTATTATGTGATCATATACTGGTATACCATTCATGCAGCAGACCTTTATAGTAGACCTTACCAGTTTAAAGTAACTGATTTATATAACAACTTTAATTATATGATAAATACAGTATTATTGGTTAATAACTAATGACTCAGTGTTAGTTTATATTATATTGTATTGTACATTATTCTTTATACATATGATTTTTCAAGCCAACCTAATCAAAATTGAGAAACATGATCACGAACACTCATAATTTGCATAATATTTTATTTTATATCGAAGTAACTAAAACAAACAACCAGATACATACAGATGGTATACATATAAGCTAATCAAATATTTAATGACAAATATGTAGTATATATTTGTATAGATCTGAGTATAAAGATATAGATCCAAACACAGAACTACGTACATAAGTGCTACAAGAATTTTTATGATTTTTTTCTCTGTAGCATACTTTAGGTTAGTTTATTTTTTTCTTAAAAAAAAACTTTTTACTCTATATCTGAAAAGCATTCCCTATATTTGTCTAAATAACTTTTATTTTGTTGCAAAAGTGATAAGTTCAAATCTTCTATAGTTGCATAATTTGAAATTACAACAATTTCTGCAACTGATTCTAAAATTTCTGGTTCTTTTTTAGCCTTTCTACAGTTGGATAAATGCTGTAAATGTTTATGCTTTGCCACATACAATAGAGTAGGAAAATACTTATAGCAAATTAAGTAGCAAAGTCAAGAATACATTGTTTGGTTAATAAATAAACAATGTTCATCATAATCAGAAATTTTAAATCGCTTAGAATATTGGAGAAGGTGAACAGGATTAATATAGTGACCATCTTGGGCTTTGGTAATAGGAAGAAGAAAACCATCAAATAGTTGAAAAAAATCTATAGCTTCTTGTGCTCTAGTAGATCTACAGCAACTCAGATTAGTGCAACATTTAATATCGATCAAATATTAACACAAACTATAATGTTTTTCTATCCAGAATCATGAAACAGAAGTATTAGTAGATTCATTAAAGTCTTGTTCCTCTTCATCATCAAAATTCTGCTGATTTGATTTTTTTTTCTTTTTTTAGCATTCTTATCTTCTTTCTCGCAAGTAAATATAATATCCACAAATGGATTAGTTATTTTATCAATGTATATTGCTTTTACATATTTTTCAAAAATTGGGTTTCGATCCCATATGTCACACAACATAGAACCAGCATAATGAAAATTTTTAGTTGCTAATTCATTATCAACAACTCTACTCTGACTATCAAGATGCTTTCTAAAATAATCTATCAGCAAAACAACTTCAGCCAACTTACCAGAAAGTGTAGCTATTTCTTTTTCGACTGGATTATACTTTGACTGCCCTGGGGCATATGTATGTACTGACAAGTAATCAAAATCGAATTTTTTAAAAATCTTGCAATATGATTCAATATTTTTAAGGTGCCTAAGTTCTCATCAAGTTTATCATCAACTAATAACACCCAAATCAGTTTTATTTCACCATTTATTTTTAATATTTTAGAATATTAATTATCCAATACAAGACTAGAAAGATCTTCTATATGAGTAATAGATAATGTGCCAATTGACTATTGAGGCCTAATGATGATTGAAAATTGTTCTGTCCAAAAATCATCATTAGTTTCACTCAGTTTAATCATTAGATAGACTAAAGGAATTAGTTTTTGGCTACTTCTATGTACGAAATTATAATCGGGTAATTGAACTGATTGAGAGGAAGATTGTAAGATATAAAATATTCTACTAACAGCAGCTACTCCTAAACCTATCTTCGTCTTATTATCTTGTGAGATAATTACAGAAAGATCAGCAAAGGTTTGTACAAATTGTCTTACACCTTTTACAGAAGCAAGACAATAGTGGCCATCAAGATGGTACTTTGTTTTATCATGTGAAACTCCAGCCATAGCTACCCAGGTGGAATGATAATGTGCCTTTGCTATAAGTAAGTTGGAATGATGAGGCAAAAGGTAGTTGTTTAGAGTTGTTCTTGCCATATAGATGCCATAGTTTTTTTTAAGATTTTCTCTTAGATGATTCACAATTCTTACTTTAATTGCTTCTTTACGTCTTTGTGTATCTGCTGATCCATATTTGATTGAATTATAAATATGTTTCAGTAAGTCTGAGTTCCGAAGTAAGTATGATGGTCTACTACATTTGTCATACCAAACTACCTCTTGTTGTTCTTCTAATGCTTTAACTTTTTAGAATGACATTTGGACTGATAATCGGCATTTCTTTTTAATTTTCGCAATATGTCTTTATGTGATTGAATATCAGTTTTTAGACTTGTAATCCTGTTATGTAATTCACATTGAAGTTGTGAATTAGAAGTAAAGTTATATACTTGTTCTAGCTCTTTGATTTTTGTTTTAGCAGCCTTTATAGAACAAGCTGCACGTTTTTGTGCTGGTGTACTATTCCGAATTTCTTTTTCTGTAGAAATTGCTATCATAGCACGAGAACTACTAATTGTAATTTTTGGAATATTTGTTTTTTGAGATAAAACAGTAGACCCAATGAATTCTCTTAATTTAATAGGTGTAGCTAAGTATCCTTTTATTATATCATTAATTTTAGTTTCCTCAAACATTTTAATATTTTTCTACTCCTTCACAGCAGTGTCATATATATATAATCGACTTGAGATGGATTTTCATTTTCTATTATCAAATGGTATGCAAATATATTAGTAAACTGCTGATATTTAGTATTCGAAGATTTGTATATGTAAGTTTTATCGAACTTGGAATTAGAAAGAAAGGTTTGTCAACTTATTATGTTCGAAATAAAATGAAAATAATGAGTTATGAAAAACTGATCAAATTTATTTAATTTGAACTTTGACTAATTATATAAATAATTTTTTTACAGAAGTTCAACATATTTGTTAAGATTAATATAGAATATAGATTGCATAATTTGCAGCTAAACTTGCATTGTACAATGTGAGTTCTTCTTTATTTCATATATAGTCAATACATCTTATTTAATTAAATATCTTAACTAACTTATACTATATGATTTACTTTATAATTTTACTTATTATACTAAATTCGTGTCTTAATCAAATTCGCATAATTTGATCTATTAAAATATCTAATCAAATTTTTAATTTTAATACCATTTGAATTGTCTCATTAAAACAATTCAAATCATCAACAAGAATTGATCACTAGATCATGAGATATCAATGATACATCAAATTATATAAATTTGATTGAGACATGAATTTGGTAGAAAAAAGGCATATATTATTAATAAAATCATAAAATAACAACTGTGGGCATTATTTTGATTAAATTCTTAAAAATAATGTGTTTTGTTTTGAAATAATGTTCATGAAGTATTTAAAAATTTTATATAGCAAATACATTAGGTGATTTAGTAATCAAGGCTGAAACTTGACATATCTCATGTTGGACATAATCAAGCAATACATAAATTACTAAAAATGTGCAAACTCCAGCTATTAAGATTTTACTGTCAGGTTTATTTGTTGCAGCCTTGAAACTATACAAATCTGAATGCATTCATATTACATGCTTTTCCTTTGTAAGTAATTTTTTGTTTTTTTTTGCTAGTTCAAATTTGGCTTAGATCTCTTTTTTTGCACTATGCATTTATTATATTAAGAAGCTATGGCTATACCACATTTATTTTTTTTATCTATATTGTAGAAAAGAAATTCAAGCATATGCTTCTTGTTTAGAAACTTGGCAAGACTTAGGGTTAGAATTTACGATATCTGACTAGATTGTTAGATTAGGATTAAAGCTATAATTATTCACTTTCACAAAAATATTAGGTATAATGTGCAGCATAGTGTGTTCCAAGAACAAATAGACTAAGGGTTATCGAATTCAGTTGATTTTTGATATATGGAGAAGCAGATAGCAAAAGCAGAAGATGGGACTATATATTATATATAGTTCTATTCCCTGTTTTTACTGTAGGCATTCTCATATATAGTATGTAATTTAATTTGAGCATTATCAGATTTTTTCTTGATGCACCCAAATTAATTACTATTATACAGTAACTTAATACAGTATAGTATTCAATTCAAGTGATATAGTGCTAATGTAAAAGTTTAGTAATACTATGATCTTTGAACTAAATCGAATAGAAAGCTTCAAAAAAAAATTTTTTTTTAAGATCTAGATATTAATGGTGCAATGAAATAAATTTTCACTTTAATTAAGCTTGGAAATCACTTTGCTAAGAATTGGACTAGCTAGAAATTTGCCAAAATAATAATTTACTTGGATAATCTGAGTAATTTAATAATATCTGGGTAGAGTCAAATCTTTACACAGTACTGTTTACTTTTTGCACTATCACTATGCCACTTTTGAATTGAGGAATGCTTGGTTTAACTGAATTTTACAGGTTGAATGAAGGCAAATCGGGCCCACTAGGCATTACATAATCCTGATAAAAACCTGATTTAAAACAGATATTTGGCAGAAATAGAAGACTTTTAGGATACAAATCAGGTTCAAATAGGCATTTAATACATATCAGAATGCTGAATAGCTCAATTGGTAAATCAATAAAGCTTGCTTTATAGCTTTATTGATTTACTAATTGAGCTATCAGCATTCTGATATGTATTGAACACCTATTTGAACCCGATTTGTATTCTAAAGGTTTTTTATTTCTGCCAAATATCAGTTTCAAATTAGGGATTATGTAATGCTAAGTAGGGCCTAATTTGTTTTCATTCAACCTGTGTTTATTATCTACTTTACAAAAATAAATTCTGTTACCTAGTCTGCATAGAGTTGATTTAATAATAATAGCATCTTGGAATTATTATTTTCTATTTGTATTTATAAATTAATAAAAAATATTATATTTATTTTTTATATAATATAATGTAATTTTTAAATCATTGAATTTGATTGGTTTAAAGCCTATCTTATATGGGAGGAAGGGGAGTAACCTTATAGTAAAATGATATTACATAATATCTGTTACTACCCTTATAATTATTCATTATATTGCAATTTTTTTATTATTAATTAAAATATTTGTATTAAATAATTGATTGTATAAAAATTTATATTAAAAATTAAAGTCTTATTTAAAAAACAATAAATGATGTAAGAATGTATATAATTAAAAAAATTCTAAATATTGTTAATTGTTTACAAGTAAATTAATTAATTTGAAAATACTAAAAATAATAAATATAATTAAAATTATATATTAATATTTAAATAATTATAAAATAATTCAAAATAGTTAGAAGTTAAAAATTTTAAGTACATTAAAAGTATTTAATAAAATGCAAAAATATTTAAATACATTAGAATTATTTTTAAAAATGTGAAAAAGCAAAATAAAATAATAAAAATTAACTAAGAATATTTTTTTTTAAATATTAAGGTGAGTACTTGTAACCCAAAATTTTATTGATAGTATATTTGACTAATAGATGCTTTACAATCATAAGAGACAATTATAAAAAAAGTATACAACTAGCCACTTGTACAACTTTAGTCATTGTTTAATTTAAGTCATCCACTCAAAGGTTCTATACTAGTTGCCATACCTGAAACCTGCTTGTAAGTTCCTTATTTAACTACTTTAGTTTCTGTATCTATCTATTTATCTCTGCTTAGCAATGACCCTAGCTGATATTAGTAAAAATATAGCATGACTACTAAGTCTTTAAAGCAGTTCATTTATATGAAGAACCTTTGTTCTTGTACTAAACCTTTCAGAAGCTTCTGTATCTCATTCTTATAGCTAACCTGGTATCACTATAGCTGAAACCAATACTAGTAGTCAGGGCATACTATTAAACTACTATAATCTTATAGAGTTTATCCCAACCTCAGTACTGACTTTACAACATATTCCTACTAGTTTGGTATTTAATTCAAGTTCTATTAAGCTGCCAACCCAGATAGCCTAGAAAGGCAGATTATAATTATACATCTTTAGTTTACATGTTTTCTGACATGTAATATTTTTCTCTAAAATTTGAAAATTCTAACAATCTGGTTAGTTTGTTCAGTTTCTCCTCAAAGACCAGCATATTTGCCTAGTTTCACAAGTTCTATCTCTATTTCATAAGTTTAGTCTTTACAGTAGCACTATCAAAAGTTTGGATTATCTTTTTACTTAGGTCTTTCAAGTAAGCTTCTATCTTATTTCATTTAATTCCTATAATGTATATAGCTATAAAAACTTATTGTAGGTTTGCACTATCTGGTACTGGTTTGCATTCCTTTGTGTAACTACAGACCTTGTTTCAAAAGACAATGTCATATGACTGTTATACAAATGCCATGTAACCTGCCAGTCATACTAGTATGATATAGATAACAGATGTCTTATCTTAACCAATTACAAGAGACAGTAAATTATAATACAAAAAAAATTTTTAAATTTTTTATTAACACAGAGATTTGAACTCTGGACCTGTCACTTGAGGGTTAACAACCTAACTACTTCACTAGGTTACTACATTCCTAACTAAAAATATTAAAATTGGTTTATAATAATTAAAGTATATAAAATCAAAATAAATAAAAATCAAATTTTGATTATATTAAAACAGTTTAAAATAATACAAAAAGATTTAAAAATATTAAAATAATTTTAATTATAATTAAAATATACATATTACAAAAATACACATTATAGACAAACAAATTACTTACATTATTAATACAGTTATAATCTCAACATTAGAATACAGAATACATAATATTATTCTTCCTAAAACTATATGTAATCACATACTGACCAAATACCTTACAGTTGCTAAACACAAATCTCATCTTGCCCGATCAATCCCTAATAGTACAATGCTCCATTCTTATCTATACAATATACATAATATTTGGAATATACAATTACAACACCATATTACTACCTTTCTCCAGTGAATTAATGATTTCTATTTACTAGATATTTCCACATGTATTAGATTACAATAGCTTCAAAACAACCTCTGGTCTACTATAAACATTCTTGAACATCCTCAACCTAATGTTGATGGTCAAGATAAATATACTCTCAACTTTAAAATTATCCAACTATTTCTACAAATTGCTATCTCTATCAGAGCTAATAGTAATATATCATGGCCAAACACTATCTATTACCAGCTTCAACCTCTTGAAATTATTTTTCAACATCACCCTAAATACACAACCTTTAAAAAACAACTTAGACAACTAAATCTACTTTATCTTGAACAACTCTGCACCTCAGACAACTCTACACTTCTTGAATAGTTATACTTATTACCAAGAATTTTTTATTTACCTAAAGGCAGAAAACTGATTTGGTTTACTAAACTTAAAAATTTTATTATAGAAAATCATTATCATCACTCTCTCAAATCTTAATATTAACAGCAAGAAACTAATCCCTTTGCATATAATACATACAATATTCCTAAAAACATAAACCCTGGCTAATTACTTTTAATAATGAAAAAATCATTATAGGCAAAATTCGTAAACATCTTACAGATTCTAACGAAATATCAATCACACACTGGCAATCAGATATTAATATAAATAATACTAATTACTATCCACTTCAACAGATTAATCTTGTTCCTTGTTCAGGCTGCCAACTTAACTCACAACAAATAACTACATTATGCACCATTAATACTTTACCTATTACATCTGCTCAATTTTTTGGTAAAATTATTTCAAACTCAGTTAAAATAAATGTAAACTATTTAGACCTTCTCAGTTTTGTTGCAATTAAATGGCCTTTGCCAAATTCTTTACCACTATCATTGCCTTTCATCCCTATCTCCAACTTCATCTCATTTGCAATTTTCAAAGCAAGTGAAGCAACTAACAAACTTAACCAAATATTCTCTAATAACCTACTATACAACTCATTTAACTTTTATATTGATGGTTCAGTAATTGGTATGAGTACAAATAACTGTACCATGGGTATTAGCTGGGTCCAAGTAGATTCTAATAACCAAGTTATTCACAAATTTACTGCCAAAGTTCACCTTTGGCTATCATCTTACAAGGCTGAACTTTTCTCTATTCTGTCTGCCATCTCAACTACTTTCTGAAATTCTACAATTAACATCTATACAAATTCCCAATCTATAATATCAAAATTTATTCAACTCAACTAATCATCTCCAAATCCTAACAAACTCTTTAAATTTAATTTCTGGCCATTATGGCATACCCTACTAAACATCATTAAATTATACAAACTAAATATTATCTTTCATAAAGTTCAAGCCCACTCAGACAATACTCTTAACAACCTAGCAGACTCACTTGCTAAGCAACACATAAATGAATCCCTATTATACTTTAACTACACAAATATTCACAATCCATATTATCTATTATTCTTCAAAACAGAAAAATTTCCTGTTAAACTTCTTACTAGATACTTCATTAAAAGTATCTGTAAAGCTTACAACCTTGCACTATGGTCATCACAAAAATGAAATAATAAATGGACCCCATTAGCTCACCACATTGACTGGAATTTAACCTGGTTATACTTTAATCATAATCAAAAATCTACTCACAATCTTACTAATTTTAAATTTAACCAATCCAAATCATTTAAAATTAAAATACTTTTTAATGAACTACCTACTCAATACCTATATCATAAAATCTATCCTTTAACCTTTTATGATGCCAATTGCTTTTACTGCAATTCAACTATGTCACTATTACATTGGTGTACTTGTGCCAATGCTCCTCTGCTTGATAGCATTATCTCTAATGCAATAACTTACTGCATAAATT
>CAJVQA010011693.1:0-10562 GCA_910591915.1 Cetraspora pellucida
ATGTAATAATTTGAGCAAGAAATTTGGTATCAATGATATTTTTTGTTAGGAGGTTTATAGCCTCTTCCTTGAACAGAAACTATATATTGTGATTTTCAGCAGCAGTTTGGTAGTAGAGTGAGAGATAGCAATAAAAGTAATAATTATGATGTTTGGGATTGGTTTTAACTTTATTTTGTTCACAAACAAAGTTTTTAGCTTAATCAGCTAGTTTGTTCAGGACTTTGGTAGGAATAGGTTGGTCAAGTAAGGCAGCATGTTCTTTGTTTTTATGAAATAAGGTGGCATTAAGGGTTGGGTGAATCCATGTTTCATCATCCTGAGATAGGAATAATGAGCATGATTTGGTTAAGATCTTATTAAAAAGTTTGGTACTATTATGAAATTTTTTATTATCGAGGTATTGGCATTCTTTGTTGTTACAAGTGAGACAATGAAAGTTAGCAACACGAGATGCTTCTTCATGTCACTCATGAAGTAAGTTAGGTTTTTTAAAGATGCAAGTTTTAGGAAGGTGTTTAGAGAGTTGAAGAATGAAATGTTGATGAAGTTGAATTCTAAAAAAAGTACAGACTTTTTTTTTGTCAATATTAAAAGAAAATTATTTACTATAGAAAGGATAGTAGGTTTCAAACCAGGAATTGAAATGGTCAAGAGAGTTTTTGAAAGATGGAATACAAAATCTTTTAAGAAATAAAGTTTTAGGAATATTGAAAGAAAGCTTGATATTGAATCAAGCATCTGATTGGATAGTAAGGTATCTTTAATTAAGATCAGTAGTTTGAGTAAAAGATTCAATTTTGAATCTTTTAGGTCTAAGCTTTAAATCTTTAGCAAATTTTTGGTAATCGATTGATTAGTAGTTATTGAATAAAAAAAAGTGAAGTTGTACAAGATTGAGGCAGAGTTGGAGGCAGTTATGAGCAGTATATAGAGGAATAGTAACTGGTGAGGCAAAGATTTCAAGATAGTTAAGTTTTGTGAAAAGGATAGTTGTGAATTTAAGAAGTAGATTTTTGAGAGTCGATTCAAGGAGATCAAAAGGAATAGTAGCACTTTTATCAATATTAGGATTACTATTATAGATGAGGTCAGTTAAGAATTCAGGACGTTGTCTAGCCATGATTCAGATAATATATTAGAATGATACTTTAAGTGCTAGTTGTGTAGTAGTAGCTGGCTTAATTTTCTTGCCAGAATAGAAATCATAGAGAAATTTTTTAAGGAAGATAAAGAGTTGAAGAGAAAATGAGGTTTGCAACTTTTTATTAGGTTGCATTTCTTCAGTAATTAGAAAATTTTCAACCTAGTCATATGTAGGATTAGATTTTAGTTTAAGAACACTAGAGTATAATTGAGAAAGTGGTTTGTTAGGAGTATTTTCAGATTGATTAATGTTACTGGTCTTGTTAAGATTAAGATTAGAACTATCAAGAATATTAATAGTAAGAGGTTGGTTAGTAGTAAGATTAATATTAGTAGTTATAGAAAAAAAAAAATCAATAAGATCAGAAGAAGTTGAGGTCTGGTGAGAAGATGTTGTAAAAGGATTGGTTGTTTGAGAGGATTTATGTAAAATATTTTGGAAGGTTTGAGTAAGGTTTTTCTTGGTTTTGGATGAACTAGCTTCATGTTAAGATAAGGCAGTCATACAAGTAAGATAATAGATTTCATTATTTTTGGAAATATATTTTTCAGTAGGATAATAGTGCTCATTTTTTTTTGTATAACCAATTGGAAGAGAACATTTAGAGCAAGTATAGTAATGTACATCAGGTGTGGGAGATGGAGGGACACTGTCAATAGAGGAAAAGAGGTTAGTCATAAGTTCTTGAATTGTTTTGTTAATTTTTTTAGAGTTGCTATTGATATAGGCAGTTGTAAATTCGATAGCTTGGATATAATTGGTATTTGAGGTTGAGATGAATTTGGTATGATATTTGCCACAAAGGCAAATAATTACAGAAGTAAAGATAGATGCTTTAAAGAAATGTGTAATCTTGTTGAATCTAAGATTTTTTGTTAAGCAAGAAGTGGATTGGATTTTGGAAGGGATTGAGTGGGTCTTGTTTTTATTATCTTCTTCATAGAGAGCAATTTCAAAACTGTTAGAAAAGTTTTAGTAGAAGTAATCAAGGTCTGCTATGTCAGGCTCTTGTTGGCTTAAGGTAGGTATTGTTAAATACTAATAAGGTAGATAACGATTTTTTAGACTTAGATATGTTTTCTAAATAGAAATTATAGTTGTAAAAATTAATTTTACAAGAGTTGTAACTAAATGCAAGGGTTATAGTTTAAGGGTGTCACTGGAATAACACAAAATTGTAACAGAGATGGATAGGGTCACTAATGTGAGTCAGGTACTGAACACAAGTAGGATTTGCAGTACAAATTACTGTGTAATATTAATAAGAACTAAATATAGAAATATTGATTGTATGAATGGGTTTCTATTAATAGGTTGGTTACAAAATATTGGTATAAATTAATAAAGTATGAATTAGGAAGTGATAGTATAGTTAAACGAAGACTGTGTAAGTAGAAAAGAAAACAAAATGAGGACAAAAGGTAAAAAAGAAGTTTTGCAAGAGAGTAAATGCTAAATTTAGTTGTAGTTTAGTCAATATTGGGTTAAAAATCTTTGTTTAGAGCTTGATTTGACTGGATAAATGTATACTACAACTTTACTAAGAGTATAAAACAGATTAAAGCAGTAGAAACTGCAAAATAGTTAAAAGCTTTAACTAGAGGCCAAAGGCTGTCAGTACAGATTTCTCAATAAGTTTGAAATATAGAAACTTAATATTTGCAGACTAAATGTAAAATAATGAGCTGAACAAGTTTACTAGAAGCCTAAGACAGGTTATTTTAGTAAAATAAAAAGTTATAAGCATTTTATAATGAATAAATTTTTTAGTTAATTTTTGTACAATGGATTTGCAAAAAGAGTTTTTCTTTTTATATTCCAAATTAGTATTAGTAATGCAGCTACTAAATGTATTCCTAATAAAAAATCTACTATTCATAATTTCTAACACTCATTTTCTGCTAAATCTACCTTATTTCATTAAAGTCTCAAAAAACTAAACAGCATTATTAGACAAATAAAATCTTCTTTAGCCAATATAATACCAATACTATACATCTTAATTTTTCAATTTCATACTTTAACTCAACCTACCAACTTAACATAGATTCTATACCTAATCTTTATGAACTTATACCAAACTGAATTACTAATACTAACACTAAATGACAAGCTTTCTATCATGCTTAAAACATAGAAAACATCAAGCAGATCTAAGAACAAAAGCAATGATCAATAGTATACTTAATTGTCACAAAGATCCTGTAAAAATTAACAATATTAAAACACTAAATGACATTATAATAGATCCCAAACTTATTAAAGAACAAATTAAACAACATTTTGATAACTAAACTGTTTACAAACCTATTGATACTCATGAATTTAACTCTAACTAGTTAGAAGAATACCAACTCCAAACTACAACTAGATTAGACTATTACAATTCAGCTCTAGCTGAATTTTTAATAAATGAAATTTCTACAACTCTTAATCAGATACCTAACAATAAAGCATGCAGTTCATTTTAAATTAGCTATGAAATGCTAAAACAAACTGGCTCTGCCTTTCTTCAAACAATAACTGCTTTTTTAAATTGATGCATTCAAACCTACTGTATATCCAAGTAATGAAAAGAAGGTTGCATCTTTCCAATATCAAAAAAAACCTATCTTTAATAAAAACTTATCTAATGCAAGACCTATTAGTCTAGTTGAATATATTAAAAACCTATATACCAAACTTTTCACTAATCATCTTAACCTAATACTCACTTAACACCTTATCTTATTCTTCTATAACTACATCACCCTACTTGGCAATAGTACTTCCATTCTTATTCATATACTTAACAATATTATTAAGGATACTAGTTGCAATAACAAACAACTCTGGCTTTTGTCTTAGGATATAAGCAAAACATATAATTCTGTAAACTTTGATCTTTTTACTAAGTTTCTTAAACATATATTAATGTCTTAATCACTTATTAATATATTCATTAATCTCCTTACTAATTGCCAAAACCATGTTATATCTAACCTTGGATTTGCTGATCTTTATTCAGTTAAAAATGATATAGACCAAGGAGAAATCATAACTCCTTTATTTTGAAGAATCTACTATGATCCTTTAATCAATAGAATAGCATCACAATTTTTAGGATATTCTTTGTCTATATCCTGAAAAACTAACTTATACTTACCCCAAACTCAATACTTAAAAACATCTGTATTAGTTCTAGTCTACATGAATAATACTCTTTGAATTGCAAAATTCAAAGGCAAACTCAATTTAATAACTAAAACTGATACTTTCTTCTACTATATGGCTAATATCCAAATTAATCCAACTAAGTCTATTTTAGTTATAAATTCTTTTACCTCCTTTTTGTTGTTTTCTAGATTACTAATTTATTTTATTTCTAAAAACTAACCATTCAAGTTTCTTGGATGTTGGTTTATACTCAACAACAAACACTTTCAAACCATCAAACTAATAAAAAAAAAAGCCTTTAGCCTTATTAACATAGCCAATACAAAGAAAATTACTAACAAACAAATTGCTTACATTATTAACAGTTATTATTCTAACTTTAGAATATAGACTTCATAATATAATTCTTTCTCATACTGTATGCAACCAAATCTTATCCAAATACCTTACTATAGCTAAACACAAATTTCATCTTTCTAGATTTATACCAAACAGTAGAATGCTTAATTCATTTCTATACAATATACATAATATCTAAGATATTTAACTTTAACACCACATATCTAACTATTTTCAATAAATTAACAATTCTGATCTTATTGGTATTACAACTCAAATTAGACTCCAATAGTACAAAACAACCTATAGTCTTCTACTAGTATACTACATCACCCCAAACCTACTATAAATGGTCCTAACAGACATTCATTAAATTTTAAAATTACTTAACTCTTCTCTCATATTGGGTTAATCATCTCAGTTAATTCCAATTTGATTTGGTCACACATAATTAGTAATGGTGACCAATTACTAGAGTCTATTCTATTATAGTAACCAAAATATTCAACTTTTAAAAAACAACTTAGACAATCAAACATTATGTATCTTAAACAACTCTGCACTGCAAATAACAGCACTTTACTTGACTGAAAACATTTTTTATCAAGATTATATATTTATCTAAAGGCAGAAAACCCTTCTAATTCTCTAACTTAAAAGATACAATTTTAGTACACTCTTATTATCAAAATATTTTATCATATTATTAATTACTAGGTCACAACTCTTATGCTTATCATATTATTAATATATTCAAAAAACTTATTAAATCTAAACTCTGATTACTCTTATACTACAATAATGAAATTATTATTAGGAAAATACAAAAATATTTTTCATCTTCTAACCACTACTCTATTACTTATTGGACCTCTAATATAGACTTAAACTACACAAGATTTTACCCTTTACCCCCTGTTATCTACAAACAATATATAAAATACTATCTTAATTCTTATAGAATTAATCAAACCTGTACCATTGAAGTTTCTGCAATTATTTCTGCACAATTCCTTAGCAGAACTAACTCAAAACACCAACTTAATCTCAATGCCAATTACTTAGATTTTATCTGCTCTACAGCTGTTAAACATCTAATTTATATCTCTTCTTTATCTAATATTTCTATTATCAACTTTATCATCTTTGAAAATTTTATTTCAAGTGAATCTACTAACAAACTTATATCTAATTCACATCACAACTTCTCTTAACAGCAACTATCTTTCTATACTAACAGATCCATAATTGACATTGGTACTAACCAATACATAATGGGTATTGGTTAGATCTAAGTTAATAATAATAATTAAATTATTAATTTCTTCTCTACTAAAATTAAATTTAGTCTTTTATCTTACAAAGCAGAACTCTTTTCAATTATTATTACAATCTCAACTGCTTCTTGAAACTGTATTATTAATATTTTTTACAGACTCTTAATCAGTAATTTCTAAATTTAATAATCTTTAACTTAAGTCAATCCATTCTAACAAGTTACTCAAATTTAATTCATAGCCAATTTGGCATACTTTTCTAAATATTATTAAATTATACAAATTACAAATTACTTTTTACAAAGTACAGGCTTATTTAGATAACTATCTCAATGAGCAAGCAGACTCTCTCGTTAAACAACACCTACTGTAACTACTTCTTTTATTTAACTACACAAATCTTTACAACTCTTATCATATTCTTTAATAAGAATACCATTACATCAAACTTCCTACAAGGCATTTTACTAAACAAATCTATAAAGCTCACATTTTAGCTATATGGGCATTACAAAAATAAAACTGTGAGTGGTCATACTTCAACCAAGACATTGATTGGAGATCCACTTGGCTTTATTTTAATTACAATCAAAAACTCTCATACAAAATTACCAACTTTAGATTTAATCAACTAAAATCTTTTAAAACAAAAATTCTTAATAAGTTGACAACATACTCATTATATTATACTATTTATCCAAGCTAATATCCAGATACTACTTGCTTTTTTTGTAACTTATCTAATTCCTATTTCCACTAGCATACTTGTGCTAATCTATTTTTATTCGATCAAATTATCCAAACCTCTATTAGTCAAATTATTTCTAATAACTTGCCTAATCTTGACATATATTATAAATATAACTTAAATAACAGAATTCTTCATTATCTAGCTCTTAACTCTTTATATACATTATCTAATACTTACTATTTCAATCTTACTCTTAAAGAACTTATCTCAAAGTCTCTTATATCATCAATTCAAAACTCTGACATCTTATACAAAATGGCTTCTTAAGTTATTATTAATATTCTTCTTAATATTAACAAACAATCATATTAGCAACTATAGAAAACATACTATATCCACTTCTCTAATTGGAAAAATCAATAAAATAAACTTCAATTTTAACCAATTAACCAATCTTCAAGATCATTCAATTCAACTAGAAAACACACATGCTCTTGAAGAGATTACACTTACTTATGCCTTTGTGGACTTCCTGATTAATTATATTTTCACTCAAATACATGCCCTCCTATCGGCCAAGCAATTCACAAAATTAACATTTGGTTCATCTTATGAATTAAATATAATATATTATCAAATTATATATTAAATATCCAAATATAAGTGAGCTTTGACTACTTTAGTAGGTTTAGGTTGCAGATAAACTAGTCTGAGCTTTATAATTTTCAATTTATTTGTTTTGTACAAATAGTAGTAGATATATAGTTAGCAGTTTAATGATTAGCTCTAACTGCAAGTGTTGGTCTTGGCCATAGCATATATATATATAACTATTTTAAATTATTAATAAAATATAAGCAAGAGCCTCACCTTAATACCAAAAAAAAAATTACATATTAGTAATATTTTAAAACATTATAATACAATTTTTCAAATTTATTATTATGATTATAAAGACACAATTTGGATATGTATTGATCAAAAAAATATTTTAGTTCCAATTAATATTTATTATTAGTTTTATATATTATTTAAAGCAATATTTGTTATATCATAAATATAGAATTATATTGCAAAAAACTATTATTAACAGTTTACAACTTTATAAAAATATTAAAAAAACAAGTTAATAGATTTTTATATTTTACTTGATAACAAATCTTTTACTAATTTAAAAAAATTATTAAAAATAAATATAAATTAATGAATAGTCAACTAGAATCTGTTAAATAATATTTAAATAATTATTTAAATTTTAAATTTTTTTTAAAAATTTTAAAAAATAGTGCATTTGCATCATGATCACCCATTATGTAACTCAAGTATTATTATATAAATTACATTACTCAATAATATTACAGATAGTTTACAGACATATACAAATTATATGAATTTGCATATATCTTATTATAAATTTAAAACTCCATTAAGAGCTAATATACTTATCCTAAAGTTAAATATATAAAAAGTTATATGACCTGTATGTATCTGTAGACCTATCCATAATATTGAACCATGAGTTACATAATTGTTACCAATCAGTACCTGCTATATTCATATGCTCATAGCTTACTAACTGTTATATAACAAACATATACATACTAATCTGTGAAAAATTGGGTGCATATATATATAAAAATTTTATACAAACATGAAATTATAATAGT
This sequence comes from Cetraspora pellucida, assembly GCA_910591915.1. Lineage (NCBI taxonomy): Eukaryota > Fungi > Glomeromycota > Glomeromycetes > Diversisporales > Gigasporaceae > Cetraspora > Cetraspora pellucida. The sequence continues at coordinate 8,278 of CAJVQA010011693.1, forward strand.
ACATGCAGTTTGTATAAGAAAACATTCTCAAACCAAAGTTACTTTTCCTAATAACCCTAATACAAAAAAGGACAATACTAGCTTCATCCTAACCCTAACTATTAAATAGTACATGTTATTTGTAGAAGAAAGCATTTTTTAAACCAAAGTTTATTTTTTCTTAATAGTTTCTAATATAAAAAAGAACAAACCTAAAACTAATTCAACTAATAATCAATTTTAGTAATTATGAAGTTCAAACTTTAAAGTTTTAGAATTTAATATTTAACACTTAGTACATAACTGCAATTTAAAACAATAGCTAAATTATTAGCAGATAAACTAAATTGATATGAATACTGTATATTAAAGAATGACTTAATTTAAAACTGTTACTTTAAATTCATATACTTTAAGGATATATATTCAAGTTAATTGGGCAATAATAAGGCTAGTATTTTATTTATAACATTTATATTAAAAAGTCATAAACATGTATAATATATATCTAAAAAAAAATACCTATATATATGTCGTAAGTGGAAATGAGATTTAAGTAGATTTGGAATTTCCTATTTAAATTGGGGTTAGAGTTAGGGTGTATATATGACAAAATCAACCCCAAGATGTGGATTTTATATAAAAATTCTGAATCCACTTAAATTCTATTTTCACCTACAACATATATACATATATGCATATATAAAATAAAGCAAGCAAACTATACAAATTTACAACATGCAAAAGAATAGTACATACTTATATTTAACAAAAATACAAATGTGCAAACATATAGCATACAAACATGCAAATATATAGCATAAAAACATGCAAATATATAGCATACTAATGTGCAAATATATATAGAATAAACTAATATTTTATATTTTATATAGACAAGTTGCAATATTATAACCAGATTCTTTGCAAAATCTGCAAGTATATTCACATTTTTTCTTGCTACTTGTTTTTTGTAGTATATTTTTACTTTAACTTGTTCTTTTGGGTCTTTCTTTGTCAACTACTTTATAAGAATTTGCAAATTATACTATGTTATCTTCAGCTAGAGTTTGTATTGATATCTTCTGCATTGTGACTAACTTATTTTCTTTAGCATGAATCTATTCTAAATAATTCTCAATCAAATAAATAAATTTATTATCTTGATATAATATGTATTTATTTATTACAATACATGCAATGCCTCAGACCTTTCTATAAAAAATTTTCTCATTAATGAACACTTCATTTTCAAATTTTCTATTTCATTGTTTTAAATAGTTGTAATTATACAAATTCATTTTTATTACTCTTCACAAATTTATTAATATCAATAGCTGTATTATATTACTAAATCATTGACCCAAATGTACTGTTTTTTTGTTGCATTTATTTGCTTATTCCTTGAAATTCACTGATTTGCAATTAATTGTAAACTATATTTTGCCTTCTCTGTAATATTTAAGAGATGGTAAAACTGTTTACAAACTAGTTCTTTTGTTTGTTATAAAAGGTAGATATAACAGTATGACCTATCTGTAAATAGAAATACAAAATGATTAACTCTATGACTCATAACTCTCGATGCTTTCTATACCTTATTAATTGTGCTTTGGTTCAAATTTTCTAAAAGGTATTTAGTACTGTTAACATTAGAAGTTTTACACATTTTTGACCATAACTTTTGATGTTCTGAACCAATTTGGATGAAACAACTATCATTAGATTCAGCTTACCGAGATGATTCTAACGAGTATAAGATCATATGATTCTGATCACGGAATTACAAGATCAGGTTGATTTTGATGAAAAGCACTAATTGTAATACATGTAACTTGATTCTAATTGGCTCACATTACTGTGCCAAAAATCTAACAAATCTAACATTTCTAACAGATCTATTAGATCTAATATATATAACATATCTAATAGATATTATATATCTATTATATCTATAATTTCTATTATATATACTATATCTATTATATATATCATTTCTATTATATCTATTAGTTTTTATTACTATAAATAAGTAGCTGTGTGATGTTGTCATGCAAAACCAGGAACAGAAGGTGGATTTTCAGATCGAGTTCAGATGAAACTGCTTTCGTTATAAGTTTTTTGTTTGCTTAAATTTTATAAGTTTTATTTGCAAGTTTAGATTAGATTATATGCGCAGTAGGTCAAATACTAACTATGTTATTTAGGTGGACTTATATGCAGTTCAGTTAGATTAATATTAGTGTGGTATAGATGTAGCATTCTTGCATTTATGTAGTTTTTTTAAAATAAATTATTTACTTTCA
>CAJVQA010011694.1:0-10562 GCA_910591915.1 Cetraspora pellucida
TTTAAGTATTTCTCTCTCTGTAAATATTTTGCTAAGTCTTTTCATTATTGACTTTGTTACAACCTTTCTGAATGTTTCGATTAAGGCTATTGAACAAATATTATTTAAACTGTACCCCCATTCTATGTCTTTTGGTATTGGATACACTTGTGCTATTTTTCATTTCATTGATATCTCTTTTATCTCTAAGCACAAATTTGCATAGGCTCTAAAAACCTTTTGCATTTTCCTTCCTGCTTGTTTGATTAAGGTATAACTTATTCCTGATATTCCTGAAGCTGTTTCTGTCTTGAGTTCCTTAATTATCTTATCCTATTCTTCTTCTTTAATTTTCTTTTTGATTTTCTTATACCATTCTTCTTTAATGTAACTTTGTGGTTTATAGATTTCTTTTCAGCTTTCTGACATCTTTTCTAATTTTGTATTTCTTTCCCTGAACTGTTTCTTGTAGTGTTCTACTGTTGCTTCTTTAACCAGCTCTGCTTCTGTTACTAGTCTAGTTTTTTCTTTAGTTTGTTCAATTATTCTGTCGAGTGTAACTTTCTTGTATGACTTGTTTAACAGGCTAACTATCATCTTCTCTTGATCAGTTTTGATTATTTCACATCTTTTGTCTATATTATCTTCTATTTGTTTTCTTTGTTTCCATTCCTATTCTTTTTTCTTTTTCTCTTGCAAGATTTTCTGCCAGCCTTTTATGTCTTCTATCCAAGCATCAGACCATTGTCTTTGGATTTTTGGTAGTCTTGCCCCAATTTTCTTGCTAAGCATCTTGAGGTTTCTATTCACTTCACTTTTATTTGCTTTTGTTACTTTCTGTCTTCTTTTTGTTTTTATATACTTGACTAGTTTTTGAAGCTCTACAATGATTTTTCCTTGTTGTTGATCTTTTTGGCTATGTCTTTTGTTTATCATTGTGTTGTAAATCTTTTTCTTTGGTATATGTTTATTTGCTGCTGTTATAATTGCCTCTTCTATTATATCCTATATTTCATTGATTTTCTGTATTTTCTTTTTCTCTTCTTGTTCTTCTCTTTGTATATTCTTTAAAGTTTCCTTTATTTCTAATCATTTTTGTATCTCTTGCATATAACTCTCCTACTCTTTTTCTTTTGCTTTGTTATAGAGATATATTGTTCTTAATTGGCCCTTTCTTTTGACTTCTGTTTTGCTATTTTTTGCTGTCATGTGTCTTATCCATATTTCTGCTGTAACTATCTTGTAGTCGCTTTCAGTAATTTCTTCTATGTCCTCGATTTCTGCTCTTTGTAGACCTAATGCCAGTCCTTCTAATACTCATATATAGTCAATTTTTGTTGCTATTTCTGAGTTTGACCATGTGTATCTTTGTTCTGTTGGGTGCATTTCTCTGTATGTATCATACAGGTCTTGTCTTTTTATCTAACTGAATAATGATAATCTTTTATAGCTTGCAGCTTGTAGATTTTGCCTATCTAGAACATTGTTCATTGTGTGATTAAAGTCTTTCATAATTATTATTTGTGTTTGTCTATTCTTCTTTGTTATGATTTCAACTATTTTTTGCTGAATGCTTCTTTCTATTTCTTTGTCGCTTGGTGGTATATAGACCCCTATTACTATTAATTCCATTTGCTTGAAGTATAGTGTAATTTCTATTATATACTCATTTATCTTCCTGACCATGCCTACATGTTTTGCCTATTGTTCTTCTATTAGCAACCCTACATCTGATCCTTTTTTCTTGTCTTCTGCTGTGCTACTCCAAAATCCCACATATCTTTCTGTTGTTTTGTGTAGTAAAAATTTTCTTTCTCTTTCCACAAGATTTGTTTCAGTGATTCCCAGTATTGCAATTTCTTCTTTTTCTGCCTAGCTGAGCAGGTTTTCCAGTTTTCAACCTTTAGTTTTTAGTCTGTTGATATTGTGACATGCCACTTTTATCTCTTTTTTTCCTTCTTTCTATTTCTCTTTTAACTGGTTTTGTAATAATTCTGTGTCAGCTGCTTTTTTTTTTTCTTTTTTGTGTTCTTTTCCTTTTAGATGAGGAGATTCTATTCTTTTTTCAAAAACTTCTCTTTCTCTTTACAGAAAATTCTCGACTTCCTCATCTGTTTTTGTTAGTTCAACTATGGCACCTTCAGGAGTGATCTGGTTGGGCTTTCCATGCCCTTTCTCCAGCTATCTCTAATTTTTCTAGTCTTTCTAGTATTTGACCTAATATATTTTCTATGTCTGATGCCTGCTCTTGTGCCTTTCTTATATTTCCAGCTTCTTTTCTTGGCCTATTTTCTTTCTGGTCTGTACTTGCTGAGTTTTCTTCTTTATTTCTTTTGTTTTGATGGTTTCTGTTTCTTTGTTTATTTTTTTTATTGTTTAGTCTTGTGCTGTATTTATTCCTCTTCATATACTCTTCTGAGTTTGTATACTCTTCTTCTAAGTCAAGGTCTTTTATTTCTTCTTTCTTTTGCATCTTTTGTATCTTGTTGCTGCCTTTATAAGATTAATTATCTGATTTTTTTGGTTTGACTTCCCAGAACATCAAGACTCCATTGTACCTGACCTTTTTCCTAGTAGTTATATTTATATCTTCCTGACTTTTAAATAATACTACTGCATAACTTCTTAGTCTTTCCCATCTGTTTGGTGAAATGTATACTGCCATTACCTTTTTGGTTTTGAGCTCTTGTAGTAGAATCAGTTCAGAAATTCTCTTGAGTATTCCTATTAGTCTTGCTGTGAATTGATTTTTCTTCTTTCTTTTCCTCTTCTTCTTCACCTATTGTCATTCTTGCTAACTTTCCATTTCTTAAAGGAATTACTAATAGAAGTGCTTGTTCTTCTTTTCTCTTTACTTTTATTACTGCTATTGTTCTGTATGCACTTCTTCAGATTCTGCATTCTGTTACTTTATCTATTCTTCTTACTAAGTACTTAATTTCATACTGTCATCTCCTTTGGCAAGTCCTATACTGTTACTGCTACTGTGTTTTCTTTATTTTCTTTATCTATGCTTTCTTCTCCTTGGTTGTATGAATTGTCTTCTGTTTTCTTAGTTTCTTCTTTATTTTTCTTTTCTTCTATCGGCTCCTTTTTCTGCTTTAACTTCTTATCTTTTTTGGTCTTCTCCTCTTCTGACTTGTCTATGTCTGGAATTATTCTAAACCAATCATTGTGTTTTCTTTGGATCTTGTTGATTGCCTCTTCTCTGCCATATTTACAGTCAAATGTGACAATAATCCAAGCATTACCCCTCTTAAACTTTTATTTGACCTCTTTAATATGTTTGTTGAATACTAGCAATCTGTCAATGAATTTTGTTCTTTCATCTGGTGAACTACCTGGTACATTGTATGCTAGTATTTTTGCTACATACATTCTTTCGTTATTGTATTCTCTGTTTAAGGGTGACTATATGCTTCATTCTAGTAGTTCTTCTATAGTTTTATCTTTGTTTTTTGGTTGTTCTGTTTCATGGATTCTATTTCTTTCATCCATCTCAGTTTCTTCTTGGTTTCTAATTGCCATAATGATGTCTTTATAATCTTCTTGCATTATATCTGTCTTCAATGTCTTTATTCCTTCTTCTATATAGTTGTTTATTTTTGTCTCTTCGATTATCATGCTTGTTGTTTCTGTATTTGCAACTTCTTTACTTTTTTTTTTTTTTGTCTCTTTTTCTCTTCTAAACTTGTATTTTGTCATATCTCTTTTTTATTCATTATTACATCTACTACTTCTGTCTTTTGTCTCATTTTTTCTACATACAATTCTGGTGTGTTGTTTTCTTCTTTTAGTACTGTTTGGACTTTTTTGCTTCTCATACTTTGCACTGCTAATAGGTGTTGGCTTGTGTGGTTTATCTCTTCTGCCCATTTTTCTATGCTTGTTGGGTCTCTCATATCTACTTTAATTATTGCTTCATATATTTTCCTTATCATTACTGTTTTCATTAAATCTGTTTTCTAGAGTGCTGCTGCTACTATATCTCTTACATTGAAATAGTTGTCTCTATTTGCTAGTTCTTTCTCTAATTCTTTGCTGTCTATAAGCTTTAGTATTGCCTCTGCTCTTTTACTTACCAATTTTAGCATTATTAACTCTTCTGCTTTTGCCTGTGTCATCTGTAGCTATGTTCTGTGCTGCTTTGTTTATAATTATGTGCACTCTGTTTATTTTATTTTTAAAAAATTTATATAATAATATAATAATATATGTAATTAACAATAAATAATATTAATAAAATTAATTTTTTTTTGATAATTATTTGAACCAAACTTTTTAAAATCAACTACTAAAAAATAATATAGTTAATATATTGTAATAGAATTTACTTTTTTTTTCTATATTATTATATATTTATTTTTTTTTAATCTTAAGCAGTTATACTAATATTTTATTAAGATTTTTGAAACTATATACATATACAATTATATAAAATTTTCTAATATATAAATTTAGCATCACTTAGTTACCCTAATAGTATATAAGTACAATCTGTTGCACTATCTTAGTTAGAAATAGACTGCTTGTCTAACTACTTAAAGCTATACCAGAAGGGTCTTCTCCCTTCTGTGACAAGCATATTTATTGTCTTCAAAGCTTTTTTTTTTATTAGGTCTGCTATTTCTGGTTTTTTTCTTTTTTTTTTCTTTTGTTTGTTTATCTTTCTTTATCTTTTTTTTTGTTTTCTCTCTTGTATAAGCATTTTTTTTATTTTATTTATTATGTTGATCTTTTCTTTCAAGCTTGTATTTTTTTATATTATACTTTCTATATTTGTCATAAAAGATGTTCTATACTGTTCTTGTTACTATATCTATGCACTTTTGTATTGTTTGATTGCTTAAGAGTCACTCAAACCTTTTTTCTACTTTTAGCATTATGAGTCCTTTTATTAGCACTTTTCTGTTTATAATTTTTTTAGCTCCTGTTTTTCTAAATAATGTCTTATATAGAACTTGTGGTAGAATTTTATTTTTTTCTTTTTTCTTAAGTCCATTCTATGCTATTGCTATTGCAACTTTTTGAATCTGCTTCTACAAACTCTTTTGTTTGCTACAACTTGCTAAATATATCTGAATTTCTTTTTCTTCAACTTGGCATACTTGGCACTCTGCTGTTGTATATACTTCTGATTTTTTTCTGTTTAGCTTTTCAAATATTGATAAGCTGTCTATTATGTACTTGATTGCTATAACTTTTTTTATACTAAGTTTTCTTGACATATAATAAATTTCTTTTGTTCTATTTATTTCTTTTCAAAAACTTAACCAATTATATAGTGTATTTTCTGGTTCTGGTTCTAATATTCATATTTGGTTTGTCTCTCTTCAACTGGCTTCTATTCTAGTATTTGTTATTATTTTACACAAAAGTCTTGCTAATATATCAATTTTCTTGTTTTTCTATTCTAAATAATACTTTATCTCATCACATTTGACTTTATCTGCATATATTATATTCTGACAATTTGTTTTTTTTTGCAAAAGAGTCTGCTCTATTATTTTATTTATTTTTACTATAATTTTTAACTAATTATTTTTATTTTAATGTTCTTGCTTTTGATAAGATCTACAATATTTATTATTCACATTGCATTTTTCTTTTTTGGAGTTTTTTTTCTTCTACATTTTAAAGCACTTTATTAATGTTTCTTATTGCTACAATGCTATCTGTAAACACTTATATACTTTTTCCTTTTGGTACTGTTAGGATTGTTGTTTATATTGCTGCTAATTTTGTTATTGTTGCTGAAGTCTAACCTTCAATTCCCAATACAGTTTCTTTCTCTGGCTAGTCTTCTTCCTTTTCTACTTGTATTCAACTGATATCTATTCTTTCTGTATTGTTTTCTTCTTTTTTTTTGTATAATGCTCTATTGGTATAGAAACTGTATTTCCTCTTGTCTTTCTTTTTGCTTTATATTAATATTTCTACTAACTGATTTGTAATTGTGCTATTTAATTCTTGTTTTCTAATTAGTTCTATTTCTAATTATTCTGTTTGTTTTATTTCTAGTAATTTCATTTCATTTCTTTTCTATTCTTCTATTATTCTATTTTTTAGTATCTAATCTAATATTACATTTATCTTATTGTTGATTTTCTCTATTATAACTTTGATATTACTCTTATATTATAGTCACATCTTATCTATCTTTTACACTTGTTTGTTATCTGCTTTTACAACCTTTGCATATACTTAATTCTGTTGATATCTTTTCTTCTTATATATGTTTTACTAACACTTTTTCTTTTTTTCTTAATTATTTTGTCAAATTGCTGGTTGTATTTTAATCTATATATAATCTATTCTTTTTTTCTTCAGTCTTTAGACATCTTTGTTTACTTGATCTTTAATGTTTATGTATTGTATCTTCTTATTTTGTAGTAGTATTGCATTTTTTTGCTCACTTGTGTTCTTAGTATCTTCTTTTCTATTTTACTAAACTGTTTAGTTTTCTTTTCTTTGCATAAAAAACCTTAAAAACTCTTGAGCTGTCTTTATGTGATCAGGTTTTTATCTTTTATATTTATAAGTTAGTTCAAATATAATAATCTTATTTAGTTATTATGCTACTACTTGTTATTTATATTTTTGTTTCTAACATATCTCTTATCTGTTTATTATGTTCATAAACTTTCTACAAGAGTTTTTCTACTTTGATATTTATTTTTATTTCTTTTGCTTTAGCTATTGTTTAACAGCTAAGTTATTTTTTCAAAACTTCTTAACTTTTATTTTTCTTTTATTGTCTTAAATGTTTTTTGTTAAGCCTGCTTTCTGGCATTTTTGAGCTATTCTAAGTCTTGTTAATTTACCCAAACTATCCTGTCTATTGAGTCTTGAAATGAGACTACTTATTTGCTTTGTCATTATTTCTTGACTTGGTGTTTTGTAATTATTTAAGTTTTTATGTTCAATTGTGCAGTTGTTTGATGTTTTTATCATATTGCATTTATATTTAGCTAAGCATATTAATGGTTGATATATTTTGTTAATTATCTTTTCTGATATTTTTGTTAACTGTAAGAGATATTCTAGCTTAAAAATTATTACTGCATTGTTTATATATGCAATTTGGCTTATTATTATTTTTTTGTATCTTAAATCTTTAACTGTTTGACTAATTATTCTTTTTACTTTTTTACAGACTAGTACTTCTTTTATTTTGCTATTTAGCCAGATCTTTAATAATTTTACAATTTTGTTTTTAGGTTCTTCTATTATTTTATTATAGCTAAATATAATTTTTCTTTCTTCTTCTTTCATTCTTGTATTTATTATTATGAGCTTTAATTTAGATTCATTTATTTTAATATGATTTGTTTTAAAAAACTTTTTTGTAATGCTCAGAATTCTTAATATTTGTTCTTTGCTATTTACAATTCATGTTATGTCATCAGTATATACAATTGCTACTTGCTTATAACTTGTAACATTATCACTACATACTTTTTCTATTATTTTTTGTTCTACTATATAGCCTAGTATTTCATCTTTTTGTATCCTTTCTAATAATAGGTCATAGAAAAGATATTAAGTTAGTAGTAAGATTACCTCTACTTAGTTTATTTCATTTTCTGTCATTATTTCTTCTGTTAAAACATAGACTATAATAACTTTGTGTTGCTATTTACAAAAAATATTGCTTATATATTTTCTTGTTTTTTGTAAAATTTTGACTCTGTTAATTATTATAAAAATCTATTGCACAAAAATCAACTAAAAAACCATTCGTCTAAAAACACTTATATCTTTTTATTTTACTAAGACAACCTGTCCTGGCAGCATTTTAAGTAAACTTGTTCAGCTCATCAATTTACATATACCCTAAAAATATTATAAATTTATTTCTTAAACTCACAGAGAAAACTGTACTAATGCCCTTTGGCCTCCAATTTTAAAAATTTAATCCTCTTGCAGTTTCTACTGCAATAACTTATCTTATATCCTTAATTAAAGTTGTAGTACATACTTGCCTAGTCAAAACAAGCTCTGAAAGAAGAATTTTGACCCAATATCAGTTAAGATACAGCTAAATTTATTTTTTATTCTCTTGCAAAAACTTTTTTCTACCTTTTGTCCTTACCTTATTCCCTTTTTCTTTTACACAGTTTTGTGTAACCATATTATCATTTTCTAAATTATACTTTATTAATTTATATCAAAATCCTGTACTCCATCTATTTATAGAAATTCATTGAACACAATCAGCTACTTCCTTATTTGGTTTTTATTAATTATACACAACAATTTGTGTTGCAAACCTTATTTGTACTAGTACCTGAGTTATCTTTGTGACCCCAATCATTCTAGTTATACACCAGTATTACATCTATAATACCTCAATCATACAATTCTTGTTCCTATCTGCCACCCTTATAAAATCATTATCTAACTATTAAAAATTTTTCTAAGTTTCTAATATAATATTCATTTAATTTATAATAAACTTCAAAAATGTTTACATTAATCAACCAAGATCTTGATTATTTCTATTAAAACTATTCTAACAGTTTTGGAATTGCCTTTTATAAAGAAAAAAATGATAACAATGCTCATCCAAGTCCTCCTAAAGTCAAACCAACTTCTTGTTTAACTAAAAACCTCAGATTCAACAAAATTACTCACTTTTTTCAAGCCCTTATTTCTACTTTTGTGATTACTTGTCTTTGTGACAAATACCATACCAAATTCATCTCAATTACTAACACTAATCATATTCAAGTTACTGAATTCACTACAGTTCATGTTAATAGTAATACAAAAAAGAACTAGACCAACAACTCTTAACTAATCTCTTCTCTTTAACTGATAATATTCCTTCATCTCCCACTCCTGATATATATTATTATACTTACTCTAAATGTTCTCTTTTAATTGGCTATACCAAGAGAAATGATTACTATTACTCAAATGAAAATTATGTTACTAAAAACAACAAAGTCTATCACCTTATCTGTATAACTACCTCATTTCAACATAAAGCTAACTTACTTAAATCAAGAAAAACCTTACTCAAACCTTTCAAAACATTCTACATGAATCCTCTCATACCACTAATCTCTTTACTATCTCTTCTTATCAAACCTCTACTTTTTTTGATCTTATCAACTTCTTTTTTACTACAACTACTAATACTAATCTTATTTCTAATCAAACTCTAACTACTAACATTCCTGATAATACTAATTTAAATCTAAATAAATCTAACAATACTAACCCATCTGACAGTACTTCTAGCAAACCCTCTCTTCAAACCTATTCTAGTGTTGCCAAACCAAAGTCTAATCCTACATATGACTGGCTTGCAAATTTTCCAATCACTGAAGAAATGCAACCTAACAAAAAATTACAAACTGCATTTTCTCTTCAACTCTTCACTTTTCTTAAAAAATTTCTTTATAATTTTTATATTAGTAAAGAAATTAAACCTGCCACTCCTACCCAACCTGTACTCAAGGCCTCATTTTATTATATTATCCAGATCATGGCTAGACAATGGCCAGAATTCTTAACTGATCTTATCTATAGTAGCAATCCTAATATTGACAAAAGTGCTACTATTCTCTTTGATCTTCTTGAATCTACTCTCAAAAATCTACTTTTTAAATTCACAACTGTTCTTTTTACAAAACTCAATTAGCTTGAAATCTTTGCCTCACCAGTTACCATCCCTCCATATACTGCTTATAACTGCCTTCAATTTTGTCTTAATCTTGCATGACTTTATCTCTTTTTATCCAACAACTACCAATTAATCGATTACCAAAAATTTGCTGAAGATTTAAAGCTTAGACCCAAAAGATTCAAAATTGAATTTTTTACTCAAACTACTGATCTTGATCAAAAATATTTTACTATTCAATCAGATGCTAAATTCAATATCAAGCTCTTTTTTAATATTCCTAAAATACTTTCTTGAAAGATTTTGCATTTCATTTTTAAAAAACTTATTTGATTATTTTAATTTTTAATTTGAAACCTATTACTCCCTTATAGTTGACAATTTTCTTCTACTATTGACAAAGAAAAAGTCAAAACTTCACTTTGAATCCAATTCCATTAGCACTTTATTCTTCAACTCTTCAAGCATCTTTCTGAATTCTATATATTTCAGAAACCCAATTTACTTTATGAAAGACATAAAAAAGCATCTTGTGTTGCAAATTTTTATTGTTTCATTTGCGACAACAAATCATGTCAATATCTTAATGATAAAAAATTCTATGATAGTACCAAACTCTTTAATGACATATTAAGCAAATTGCCTAATATTTCCTTCTCAAGATGATGAAACATAGATTCATTCAACCTTTAATACTACACTATTTCACAAAAACAAAGAACATGCTGCATCACTTGACCAACCTATTTCTACCAAAGCTTTTGACAAACTAGCAGATCAAGCTAAAGATTTTATTTGTAATCAAAACAAAGTCAAAACAAATTCTAAACATCACAACTATTATATTTACTGCTACCTCTTTCTATATTACTAAACTGCTACAGAAAATCACAATATACAGTCTCTTTCCAAGAAGGAGGCAATTAATTTATTAACCAAAAACATTATT
>CAJVQA010011695.1:0-10562 GCA_910591915.1 Cetraspora pellucida
GCAAGTTAATATGTAAAATTTTGTATAATTATATTTTAATTCAAATGTATCAAGTTGGTGTATCACGCTTAATGAGATGACCAATATATATTAAATAATTATATATTATATTTTTTATTTAACAGAATTATGAACATATAATCACAAGATGTTCTTGAACTAATGATATAAGTATCAGCTATAAATATACTCAGTATATTATATATAAGAATTATGCAATCATAATTTATATCATAAAAATTTTTATTTCATAATTTTATATTATATAATTTATCATTTTTGCCAATATTAAAATGATATCTTAGTTTTTTATCTTGTATTTTTTTATATCAATGGACATATATAAGATTATATTTTGTTAATTCTTCTGAGTAGTCAATATAATGCTCAAAAAAATTTGAACCTGACCTCAATATATAGTTATATTATCTTTATTATAAAATTTTGCAAATATTCTTAAAGAAATTTTGTACCTCTTTGAAAAGATTAAACTGAAAACTTTTTTACTAATTTGAATTCTCCTATATTAGTTTATAGAAACAATTCATCTATCAACTTTTTTAACTCTAAACTAACAGAAAGAACAAATATATTAGTTTATAAGCATTATTATAGTATTCAGTAAGCAACTTTATAAACTTTTAGGTAACATATATGTTCAATTTCTTAAATATAAAAAAGTTTTCAAAAAATAGATCAGATTCTGTACATGTACTAATCTCTTTTTTAACTAATTTTGACATAAAAATAAAATCAATCACTTTATCATTAGATATTTTATAAATACTTAGACTTTTAGCTAATAGTTTTGAACTTAAAATAGACAAAATTTTAGATAAATAAGTATTATTACTGTTACTAATTAATTTATTGATATGTTTATTTCTTTGAATTATATTTATAAGCTCTAGTTCAATTTTTTATTACTATTTTTGTAACTTTCTATAAAATATAGTAGTATTATTTAGTATGTATATATATATTATATATATATATATAGGTATTGTTATAAGTTAAAAAAAAAATTTAATAATTCTTAAATTATTTTATTATAAATTTTTTTATTAAATTATATATAATAGTATTTATAAGATAAATTATAGAAATATCAGCTAATTATTAATTTTTTCATATATTACCTATTTAGTAATTTATTTATTTATTCAAAATTAAAGCATCAAAAAGAATTTAAAGATCTATAGTCTAAAGTATATTTATATATATATATAAAGGCTTAAATGAATATTTGGTAAAATTTTTTTAGAACTATATATTTTTTTAATAATTTTTATTATAGCTATTAGACATTGATGTGCCTTTTCCAAATTTTTTTTATCAATTATTCTACAAACTAATATGCTATATATCTGAATAAAATAAAGTTAGAATCTTTCTGTTAGCATTATATATATAGCAGATTTTAACAAATAATAATAGCATATACAAAAATAAAGATTTTTTACTAGTCTGCTGTAAATCTTGAAATCCCTTCTTTAGTAGAAATTTTATTAGAAATTCTACTAATATTTGATAACACATTAATCTTGTCAGCTAATAACTGCATAATTTTTAATATCTAAGAAGTTAATCAGTTGGCTTTAATTTATAATTTAGTTACGATTTACTTTACTATTTCTAAAAAAGACAATGTATTGGGCCCATTACTAGTGTTATAGAATAAATTATTATTATTTTATTATTATTAGTTATTATTATTATTTTATTATTATTATTATTTAGTATTAGTTATTTCATTATTGTATTATTATTATTATTACTAGTAGTTGTTAGAACTTTCTGATTAATTAGTAATTACTTAGTTACTTAGTTGCTTAGTTGCTTAGCTGCTTAGTTGCTTAGTTACTTAATAATTAGTCACTTAGTAATCATTAGTCATTAGTTGCTAGAACCTTTCAGTTACTTATTAATTGAGTAGTCACTTAGTTGCTTAGTTGCTTAGTTACTTAGTTGCTTAGTTACTTAATGCTTAATCACTTAATCACTTAATTGCTTAATTGCTTAGTTACTTGGCTGCTTAGCTTACAGATATATAAACCCTGCTAAATTTTTCTAATGCAATTAAGCAACAGATATTTTTCTTTCCTTTAATATTATAAACACATCTTAGAATTCTTTAGGAACAAAAATCTAATAATAGTCCTTCTTGTTATTACTTTAATAAATAGCTTTTGACTATAAACTGTATTGATATTTCCCTTTTAGAGTAATTCTTGCAGGCAAGGTTTATCCTCTTTTAGTGAAATAAAGTAAAGTTATTAGTATTGCATTACCTTTTTTGAACTGCTTCAGAGAAAGGTATAGTTTCTTGACAACATCTAACAGAAGCTATATTTCCTTTTTAGACATTGCATATACCTATAAGAGATTTCTTATATCATGTCATCATTATAGTGTGAAATTAAGAAGGCTTTTACTTATAATATTTGGTGCCTTCTGATAAAAAAGTTAAATTTTTAAAAAAAAACAAGTCACCTCAGATGAAACATTTCTAAACATATTAGAAAAGTTATCCTGGCAAGAAACCCAGACAAGTATTAGTTATTTTGGCAAAAGACCTAGATAAGTATTAGTTATTTTGACAAGAAATTAGATAAGTATTAGTTATTCTGACAAAAAACTCAGACAAGTATTAGTTATTCTGACAAAAGACCCAGATGAGTATTAGTTATTCTGGCAAAGTCCTGAATGTAGAAACATCTTTTCTTTTATAGTTTATATTGCTACTAAATTTTATAACAAGAACATCCAAAGCTATTAACAAAAACACCTAACTGTATTTTATCCTGCAATAGATGTACTTCAAGCACAACATCTAGATTTATTTTGTCTTTAGTATTACTTTTCTCGATATACTAGCCTTTGCTCAGATTTTGGATGATTTTGGACTTGGTACCAAACCAACTTTGCAGCTCAACATTATTTTTTTCAAACTCAAGACAACTTTACTATTCTTATTATCTTATATCCAAATTGAATTACATTTTGTCTTTGCATTAGGAATATTATTTTTAGTTGTTGATATTAACAAGACATTGGTAATTTTAGAATTATTGCTTTGACTCTAGTTAGAAAATATACAAATCTTTTTCAATTTTCTACTTTATCTTTAGAATACCAAAACACTTTTGATCTATATTTTGACACTTCTCTAAGTTTTAGTTTTAAAGAACTAAAAGAATTTAGTTGACATCTTGGAATTTAGAAAGTTCTATCTTACTATCTACTACTAATATTAATTTTACTAATAATATCTCTTTTTACGTAATCCAGCAAATAGCTTAGCTCTGTATAATAAATTAGTTACATTTATTGAACTTTCTGAAAGTCATTATACTCATAATTGGACTTTACAAATCTTTCTACTACTTACTGACAATTTAGAAACAGAAGAATATATTACTGCTTCTGTAGATCTTACAGAAACCTCTAGCTCAAATTACACTCCTACTAATTCATCTCAACAAACTTTTGAAGATAGTTCTCCTCCTTTATCTTTATCTCAATTTGCTCTTCCTTAACCTCAACCTATCACTGTCCAATTCCAATCTATTGTTATTTAACCAAAACCTCAACTTCTTTTCTACTATCATCTATTTTAATAACTTTCTTGATCTATTTAATAACATAGCACAACAAGCTTTACAAGATGCTGCACAAGCTATGGCTAATCTTATTAACACTTTAAATAGAAGTGAGAAAGCTTCTATAAAGACTGACTTTTTTTATAATAATAAAACCCAAGACTTAGAACAATGGCTCAAAGATTTTTAAAGAGCTGTTACTGCTAACAAGTAGGATGCTACTTGAAAATTAGAACTTACCTCTGTATATTTAAAAAGAATTGCACTAGATTGGTGACTAAGTCTTAATCTTACTCCAAATGCTTTTAATAATAATGTCAACCAAAACAGAAGCTTTAAACATCTCTTTAAGCTTCATTTTTATATGTTTAAATAAAAAGCTATTTGGCAGAAACAGCCTTTTGATATTAAATAAGGCCTAGACATAGTAGATGTCTATGTCAATTGTTTTAGACAATTAAAAAGATAAGTTAACCTTAGTAATGCTTTTCCTGTTGACTTTACTAAACAGCTATTTATCGAAGAACTATGCTCTGAATTTTTTATCAATATGCAAGCTAATGAATTTGCTAACCTAAACATTGCTATTATTACTACAAAACAATAGGAAACTGAACATGTAATGGCTGCTAACACTACTACAGAAACAGACCAAACTATCAAACAAATAACAGACCAGATTGCCAAACTTAGTATTAACTTGGCATAACAACAGCAACTACCCTAACTTTAATCTACTAACTATGCAGCTACATCTAATATTAACAGGCCTTCAGCCAAAAATTCATATTATTGTTACTACTGTAGACATATGAGTTATTTTATTGCTGAATGTAGAACCAGATAAGCTAAACAATAATTCAATTAAAGAAATAAT
This sequence comes from Cetraspora pellucida, assembly GCA_910591915.1. Classification (NCBI taxonomy): domain Eukaryota; kingdom Fungi; phylum Glomeromycota; class Glomeromycetes; order Diversisporales; family Gigasporaceae; genus Cetraspora; species Cetraspora pellucida. Next base: position 4,480 of record CAJVQA010011695.1, read on the forward strand.
TATAGAAGAAATAATAGATGCAACCAAAGGTTTCGATCTTGAAATCATGACAGATTCTATTATTGAAACCCTTCTAGAGAAAGAGAAAACTCTAGAGAAAGAAGTAAATACTTAGACTTTTATAATAGTGATAGAAGAAGAACTAGTTTTTGCTTACTCTCACCCTATTATAGAGATGTTAACTATCTTGGCCATGAAGATTCTTCTTCTACTTCTTCTGTTACAACATTAAAGAAATAAGAACAATTCCTTAACAACTATTTTATTTATATAGCTATGTTTATATATTTGTATAAAAAAGCTAAAAATGCTAATTTAGTTTAATCACCTATTTATACTACTTCTGTAAAATGCAACATTCAACTCAGAAACAGTCTCTACCAAGCTATTATTGATAATAGTGCTGCTATTAGTATAATCACTTATCAGGCTGTCAACGAATTAGAACTCAAAATTGAACAAGCCTCTATTAGTCTAATTGTTATAACAACTGGTACTTCTATATACACTCTAGGAATTATTAAGGAACTCTTAGTAGAAATAGAAGAAATAACTATTCCAATCACTATTAAAGTTGTTTTTACTACTTCTTACTCTCTTCTTCTTGGAAATGACTAGTCCAAGAAAGTTGGTGCTAGTTATAACTAGAAGAATAGTTATTATTTATTCAAGTGAAATAACAAAAAAGTTTCAGTACCAATAACCTATGAAAGTGATCATGCCTTATCTGTCCAACCAACAGTAACAGATCCAAAAGAGCTTGACTTTTATGAGCAAGAATTCCTTATTCTTTATAAAACATATACTGCTCAACTTATCTCAGAAACAGACAACAAAGGATGAACCATCTACCAATCTTAATAATGAACTCAAACTGCCTTATCTTATATATATAGTAACTGTAAATTCTCTAATCACCTTTTTGCTAATTGCCTTTAAAATACTTGCAACTAATATCATCATAAAGAATATATTGCTGTTTACTGTTAACTACAAGTTTCTTGAAGAGAAACTTGCAAGAATTGCCAAAGTCCTGAATACCTTTATTAACAATGTTCTGAAAATATTTGTCATAAATGCAACTCAATGGAACACATTGCTGTTAATTGTCCTTTAGCTCCTCTCAAATACCAAAATCAGACCTACCAATATGGATACAACCTTAATGAAATTGAAGCCCAAAGACAATACTATTATAGCAATTATTACACCTACTATTGCTATTATTGTAAAAATCTGCAAAGACCAGAAACCTTACAAGAATTAGATAAAGTTCTTGTTTATAAAGATTGCTATACTGACTTTTACCAAAGTCTTGATCATAATGATTTCAGAAGCCAATACTATTACATCCAAGGTAATAGACAGAGAATCTTGGTTGAATGCAAATTATGCAAACATGTTGAATCTAGAAATAGAATGCATAATTTAGCAAGTATTAAAGAAGAACTATAGTTTTGTGAACTTGAATATTTATATGTTTACAAAGCCAGTACAGATGTCCTCTATAATCCTAATTATAACTTGTAAACCTAAATTAGACACTATATTGAGTTAACCAAAAGTGCTAGATCTCAGTATAAAATAAACCAGATTTGTATCTTCTGTTTTGCTAAAGTTTATTTGCAAGAAACAGATCTTACTATTACTGAAGCATTGGAACTCCAAATAAATGCCCAAATTAATCAACTATAGACCTATAAAGAAATAAATCTTATCCTATAAGCTGAACAAGCTGTTCTTAATAAAAAAGAAGAGCAACTTCTTTAACAAATCTTGGCTGAGTCTTTTGATATTAGTTATCTAGAATTTGATCATCAGCTTGCCATCACTAATCTTTATCGACAGTTTAGTGCTTCTGTTGATCTTTACGAAAAATACTTATATGTTAAGCATCAAGATGAAGTATACATTTATTAAGAATATTGCCAGGACTATGCTTCTTCTCCAGTCTCTATCTATGAACTTCCTACACCAGAACCAGTAGACTCTCTGGTGTATGAAACCAATGCAACTCTACCAAAACCAGACCCTTTGCAACTACAAGTTGTGCAACTACAACAACAAGTTGAAACTCAGAACTAACTTATTTTACAGCTCCAACAAAAGGTAAAAAAGTTAAAAAGATTTATTTAGATTCTTCTACAAGTATTTTAACAGGATGTTCAGACCACCTAGCAACAATATACTTCTCTTGCTCAAGAATAAAAAAAGTCAAATTTTTAAATCATCCTAGGCAGAATGAAAAACTACCTGTTGAACTAGACAATGTGCATCAAGTTTTTACAATAAACATCATAATCTCTTATAAAGAATATAATGTTAGTCCAGAACTATCTAAATTAAATATTAAATCCTTAGATGCTAAACAAGAAAAACAATTTAGCCAGCTGCTGATGAAGTTCTCAGATCTTTTTGTACAAGATACAACAGAATTAGAACATACTGATCTTGTAACTTATTGAATCTATATAGCAAAAGAACCTTTTATTCAATTTTGACCTTACTTTTCTTTTTCTACAGAACAGATATTTATTAAAAAAAAAATTTAGTAAATGCTTGATAGTGGACTTATATAACCCTTTTCTAGCTCCTGAACCTTATCAGTTGTATTAGTTTGAAAGAAAAATGCCAAATTACAATTCTGTATTGATTAGTATAAACTTAATAATATTATTAAGAAAGATGCCTATCCTTTACCTTGCATTGATGAAATGCTTAATATCTTAAAAGGATCCAAGTAGTTTTCTATATTCAACTTTCAAGTAGATATTGGCAAGTTGCTATGCACTCTACAGATAGAGAAAAGACTGCTTTTGTAATTCGATATAGTATATATGAGTTTAATATAATGCCCTTTGAACTATGTAATGCACCTGCAACTTTTTAACAATTAATAAATAAAATATATCAAAACATTGCATAGAAATTTGTAGTAGTCTACCTTGATAATACTATAGTATACTCTAAAACCTTCAATGAATATTTAGAACATCTATAACAAACTTTTATTAGAATCAGAAAAGATAGTTTATAATTAAACTTAGAAAAGTATAACTTTTAGATGCAAAGTTTACTATTCTTAGAACATATAATTATCTCAATTAGAATAGTATCTGATCTTTAAAAGATAGAAGCTATCAAGAAGATTCAAGTACCTAATAATATAATCCAACTATATTTATTTTTAGGATTAGTAGATTACTACTAACAGTTCATTCATAACTTCTCTAAAGTAGCACAGCCTTTAAACCAGCTACTATATAAAGAAACTTCTTATATATAGAATGAACTACAACAAGAAGCTTTTGAAAAATTAAAACAGTGACTTATTACAGCTCTTATATTAAAATATCCTGATTTTAATAGATTATTTATCTTAGCTACCAATGCCTCTTATTATAGATTTGGAGCTACTCTTAGTTAATTGGATAGAAACAAAAAGGAACACCCTATAGCCTATATTAGTAAAATCTTAACTAAAAAAAAAGTTAATTATGGTGTTACTGAACTTGAATATGCTGCTGTTGTATGAGCTATTGAATATTTTTATAAATATCTTGAAACTGCCAAATTAATCCTAATTACTAACCACTCTGCTCTTAAGTGGTTACAATCTGCTGAACCTAAAGAATGCTTAGAAAAATGAATTCTAAAACTTCAGCTCTATAACTTTAAAATCATTTATAAACTAGAAAAAGTTCACTCCAATATAGATGCCCTATTTTGACTCCAGACCTAGACCTTATACCAAAATCCTTTCTTATGAATTTGGATCTCTATTATAATTTATATAATTATATAAAATCAGACAAGTTATCTAACTCTCTATCACAGAAACAGACTAAGCAAATACAACATCATGCTAAATATTTTATTACTAAGAAAGAATTATTATATAAAAAAAACAAAAAGAACCCTTAGTACCCTTTTCATGTTATTAAATAGAATGAAGTAGAACCTGTTCTGTATATAATGCATAAGCATCTTACTGCAAGACACTTAAGAACAGATGCTATGTATTATAAAATAGTTGAACGATATTATTGAGATCAAATGTATTAAGATGTATAAGAATATGTTAGAACATGTGAAGAATGTTAAAAAAGACTAAAAGGCAAATAAACTGAATCTTTTTATCCTATCCAAATAGGACAAGCTTTCAAATAAATTGGAATTAACTTAGTAAAACTACTACCAATTACTAAACAAAACAATTGATATATTATTATTGCTACTGACTATTTAACAAGATGGCTAGAAGCTCATGCTGTATCTAATGCTAGAGCAAATACCTTAGCTCAGTTTATTTTTAAAGAAATTATTTGTCGATATAGAATACTAAAGATTATTCTCTCTGATTAAGAAAGAAATTTTATTAGTAAAACTGTTTATATTTTATGTGAAAAGTTTCTTATTAAATATAAGTTCTTTTTACTATACCATCTACAGACAAATGGAATAGTTGAATATCTTAATTGAACCTTATATGAATTACTCACTAAAGTAAAAAAAAATGATAACTAGAATTTACATATACTTGCTATATTGTTTGCTTATCAAACAAAGAAGCATTCTACAACTGAATATACTTTCTTTTAGCTTGTATATGAATAACAAGCTGTTTTTTTAATTCAAGCTTTACTATCTGTCAAACCTAATAAAGCAACAGAAAACAACTTACAAGATAGCATATTGTACTAAGCATTTGAGCTTATTAACAAGCTATCTGAATTGCAAAATGATGCAAGAGAAAAGACTAATGAATTGCAACAGAAACAAAAAGAATATTTTGATGCCAAAATCCATCATGGAACATTTGAAATATGTGACAAAGTATAAATAATTAGAAAGAATATAGAATATTTTCAATTAGCTAAATTTGAAGATAAAAGAACTAAACCCTTTATTATTCAAGAAAAATTGAACAATATTGCCTATAAACTTTGTAATAATAAAGAAAAAACATTGCAAAAATACTATAATAGTGATCATCTTGCTAAATATTATGAAAAGCAAATTTGAAAACCTTTTGTTTTTATTAAATAATTAGAATTTTTAGAAAAAATTTCTAAAACTAGAGGAAAAGACAATAATATTACACAAAATTTTTAATATTACAATTTATTCAAAAATTGTAATACTTGAAAATTTATATAAACATCCTTGAATCATACAAATTTTTCTAAAAATAAAATTCTTAAAACTATAACCAGAAATAGTAATCACTTTAAACAACTTTCTTCAATCTGAAAACAGGACTTGCATCTCAAAATTACTTAGATATATTATCTTAAAATATTATTCTTTGGAGTAATAAAGAACCAAAAAAAGTTATCAACTTGAACCCTATAATAGAAGCCTCTGTAGAATTCAATATTAATGAATTTCTACAATAAAAAAAATATAACCTTCACTAATCAAAACTTCATTTAATGAAGTACTCATAGAGTTAAAGAATAATAATACTAACTATTTAACTCAAATAATAAACAATTTAAAACAAACATCAGTACCAACAACTCAAAGTATAACTAACCCTTTTTTTAGAGAAACATAAAAAGAACAAATTAATCAAATTTTAAAGTTTTTATTTACTCTCAGATGTACTTGACATAACCTTAATAAGAAAATTGAAGCTTACTATTACTTAGGACAAATAATTTCTAAGTCCAATAATTCTTCTGAAATTAAAGACTTTATCCAAAATGCTTAAGTAACAAGAAGAGCAAAAGATATTTAAAAAGGTGCTCTCAGAATATATAAAGTCTTCAAGTTATGCTTAAAAGAAATAACCTTATAATTGAAGTATATGACTGCAATATATATTATTAAGTTGCTGAATGATGAGTATATCCAACTTCTTAAATCGATTAGAATATAGAATTTACAGAGTAAATTTTTTAAAGAGGATAGAAATATTATAGAATGAATTATTATTATTTTATTATTATTAGTTATTATTATTATTTTATTATTATTCAACTTTTCACACTCTTCTCAACAATCACTTAAACCAAACTAGCACCAAAACAGTTTGAAGAGTTATGCTTTTAAGATAATAATATCTTTAATTCTGTTTA
>CAJVQA010011696.1:0-10561 GCA_910591915.1 Cetraspora pellucida
TACTAATCTACTTTTAAAATATTATAGAAAGAATAGAAGCTCAGACTAATTTATCTGCAACCTAAACCAACCAGAGTGATCAAGGCTTATCTAGATTTGAGTGTTAGTAATAATATATAGTGGATTAGTTTGATATTTGATTTATTGAATATACTAGGAATTAATTTTTGAGCTAATTGAATTAGAAGAAGAAATGTGTAATACAGAAGCAACAAAATTTAATAAAGGAATATAATTTGGAAGTTGGACTGTAGATCTTGAAATACAGTATCAGATCCAGATTTTGTGATAGATTTGTTAGTTAAGATAAAGTAAAAACTTTATAAAAAGTGTAGTAGTTACTTTTTTGAAAGACAAATTTGTAATAGTGTCGATGAGTTCATTTGATATTAAGCATATTAGAGTTGAAAAAATTGATGATATATCAGATCTATTATGAATAGTCATACTGTAAAATAGTTTGATTTGGTGGTATAAGTTGGTTATATTATTAGATATAGAATCAAGTATATTTGAGTTGAGAATATATTGTAATAAAATATCAATAAGGTTAAATAATAGTTGGTTAATTGGACAAGTTGTTCAGTGAAGGTATGAACTAATTTGGTAACATTAGTGACAAATAGGTGAGTATGAGAGATAGCATTTATATAGAATATGTGAAGTAGAAATTTATCTAATAGGATTTTAATTCTAAAGAATTTAAGAGTAGAAGACTGAAAGCTATAAGAAAATTGGAGATTTTTTGATTATTGTTAATATAGAGCTAAGTGGCTTGCCAATTAACTTGGTTAAAGATTTTATGTCATTTTTGAAAACAGTTTTGTGTTATTCAAAGTGCATATATATGTGCATAACATATTATATGAATGCTGTAATAAATAGGTAACTCTAAAAGAAAATTTTCAAAATTTAGATATAAGTTAAGTTGTAAGTATTATAAGATGTAAAAATGAGGTATGACAGATTGTAATGGTTACATGCTAGTTGGTCAGCAAGATTGTTATATTTATTATTTTGATGAATAGTAACTTTGTAAAAAATAATATGAATATTATATGATTTAATGAAGTAGATAAGTGTGTTCTATAGTAAGAAGTATGATGTATAAGTATATGATATAGTTGTTGTTGAGTTTAAAAGACTGTTGTATTTAGAGATTACAGATTGTGAGTCTGTATATCTGTTTATAGTACAGTTTCTAGGAACAGTAATGAGGGCTGATAGAATAGCAATAAGCTTAGACTTGAATGAACAAGGCCAGTATTTAGTTTGAGCTTGGAAGGTATAAAATATAGAGTCATTTGAAACTTGAGCCTATCTGATACCCATTGAGCATTGTGAGGTATTCAAGTTTATAACTGAGCCATCTGTATAAAGATGAAGTTCTGATAAGTTAAAATTATAGTTAGCAATTTGTTAAAGGTTGTTTATAAGTAAACTGTGTTCAAAGATATTTGGAATTGAATGTATTGTAATAGTAATGTTAGAAATATTTGAAGTTTAAATAGAGTGTCTAATTTCAATAGAATATATAAGGTCAAGATGGTTGGCATTAAAGTTAAGAGTTTTGTTGTATGTATTAATTTGACCATAAAATTTGGTTAAAACATTAATAGGAATAATAATTGTGCATTTGTTAGCTATTGTGTAAGAATTAAAATGACAGCCTGGAATGCATTTGATTGAATAGATAAGAGAGAATAAAGGCAAGTAAATTGCAATTCTATGTGGCATTGCCAATGAGTTATAAGAACAGTTCCAGATGATAAGGGCTGTCTTCTAGCTTTGCTGATAATAATTTCATTATCAAGAACTGTAATAAGCCATGGTTTTTTTTATAAAGAAAAATGTCCAGTTGTATAACTATAATAGTTTGTATTAGGTAAGTATAAATGTTGATAAAGAGTATGATTGTAAGAATGATTTGTAACTTGATTCTTCAAATAGATAAACTAGAGGGGTTGTTTGCCTTTAGGAATTTTGTTTATACATAGCAAAATATGTTTCCAGTCAAGAAAATATAAGTTGTCAAATGTAGTAAGTTGGTCTAAATATAAAATGTCATGATGTTTGAGTTGTTTCTTGGATGTTATATATTTAGAATGTGAAGACAGTAGTGATTCAAGTAAAATAGAACCCTCTTGAATAGTGCATGAAATATTGTATAGTGGGTTAGATGTAAATATTACACCAAGGTGTTTAAAAAGTTGAATAATCTTAAAATTAACTATGTTTTTGTTAAGACTATCAATAATAGGATTATTGTATATTAGAATACTAGTGAGTGACTATAAATTATTTTGAAGTTGTTGGAGTCTAATGTGAGTACTTATTCCCAAAAGATCAAGTAAATTGAGTTTTTTAATAAAGTTTGTAATATAGTGTTATAGTTAAATATCCTATATATTATGAATATTGTAAAGTTGAAAAAAGAAGTGTACTTGTTGAGATTGTGTGATTGAGTTTAGCCTTATTTTTGACAAGTCCAATATGGCTTGTAAAAAATTTGTTGTATGTGTTTTGACTAAAAACAATATTGTAAAGACAATACTTAATTGTAAAAATAATAACAGTATTTATTATATATTGTGCATCTATGTTAATAATTTGTTTAGTGTTTGTGATTTTGATAAGGTGTGATGACTTTGCAGTGATAAGTTTAGTTTGTTTAATTTGTTTGTTGTTAAATGTAAACCAGCATCCAAGAAATTTAAATAGTTCATTTGATAAATATAGGTTAAGAGAATGATTATAGTATATAATAGGAGTATATATTGTTAGTTGTTAATAAGAACTTAGAAGAGTTGATTTGAATATTGGCCATATTAAAGAAAGATTTAGCTGTTAATATAATTTGTAATAGCTCTTGTTTTGAGGATGCAGTTCATAGAGTGTTATCTATATAAGCAAGAACTGAACAGTGTGAGTTGAATTTGTTGTATGTTTTGTGTTTAAAGTTAGTAGGTCAGGAAACTTGTATAGTATAAACTTTAAAGTTGTTATAAATGTAGATAATGAGTGGATCAAAATGAATTCTTCACAAAAGTGAAGTAATAGTTTCATCCTGATCAATTTTATTAAGTACTAGATATGATAAGATAAAACCAAGATTTGTAATGACTTGGTTGTATCAATCAGTAAGTATGTTAATGATGGCATTAGTAATAGAGTTAGGCAAGTCAAGGCATTGAAGAGACTTTTGAAGTAGAATTAAATTAACAAAGTTATATGCTTTGCTCATATTTTGTGATATAAGCCAGATTGATTTTTGATTACATGATGCAATTTCAATAAGATTATTAAGTATATAGATAGGTATAGATGTGCTGTTGTTAGGTAAAGTTATGTAATTGTATGGTGATAGGATGGGATGCTGTGAAAACACAGTACTAATTCTAGTAGTAATAATTTTTGTATATACTTTTCGAATGTGTTCAATGAGACTTATAGGGCAAGTAAGATTTAAGTCATTATTAAATGTATTATGTTTGGGAATAGAATATATTCTGCTATATTTTCATTGCTTACAAATCTGACTTGAAGTAAGACAATAATTAAGTAAAACAGTAATAGCTTTAATACAGGTAGTACCTACATGTTTAAGCATTTTATAGCTAATGCCTGTAAGATCACAGGCTTTTCCATTTGGAAGTTTTGATATAGTTTAAAGAATTTCTTCTTTAGTAATAAGAGAGTCAAAAGAGTTGTACCACTGGATGTTAATATGTGATTAGAGTTGATATTGTGTAAGCCAAAAGTTATCAAACAAGTGTTGATCAATTAGTCGATATGCTGTCCAATTACAAAAATGAGATTGTATATGCTGTTTAATAAGGTTTGGTTCTGTAATTAGTTGGGCAGAAAGTTTGATATTGAAAAAATGAACTGAAGGTTTGTAACAGTTAAGAATACTATTAATAGCTTGGTTAGGATGTGTTACAAGAGTTTCATATCTTTTTTCAGTAGCTTGATGTATTTGTTATCAAAGTAATAATGAGTTTTCAACATGATAAGTATAATATAATTACTTTTATATGTCTTGTGCATATTGAATTCAGCTATGTAAGTCATCATATAAGGTAAGAACTTGAAGATTACATTTAAATCTATTGTTAATAATCTGAACTTTAATATTAATTAGTTTAATATTAGGATTGTTATTAGAAATTTTAATAATTTTAATTAAATGTCCAAGCTCCTTTAATGATAAGTGAAGTAGTGTAGAATGTGAAGAGTATTGATGGTTGTAGCTGTGTTTACAAGTTATTTTGTTAAAAATAGAGTGTATTACAATATTAATAATTGCATGTTCAATTTTGTGCCAAGTAGTTTCAATGTTTTTATTAGTATTGCTATTAAGTGGGGTGTTGTGTAGATTGAGGTTGTGAGAAAGAAGGTCTGAGAATTCTGCCTATTTTTCTGGTGACATAGCCTTGTAGTTGTAAATTCTATAGCTAATACCAATATGATTTCATGATGGTTTGCTATATGCATTTGTAAAGTCCAAGTAGATATAAGAATAGAGTGATTACTAAATGTAGAGGAATTGCTATTATCAAGTTTATAAGAGAAAAAAAATTGAATATTAAATAAGTCAGTCCAAATATAGTCAATACAACTTTGACTAGTATTGTTTGACTATGTATAATGTTTATTATCTACATGTGCATCAAGATCAAACATATTGGAGTTATGTAGATAATAAATAAGTTAGAATTTAGATGATGAACTATTAATGTCATCATGTATATTGAAATCACAAGTAGAATAGGATAAAGGTTAAGTTGTTAAGCTTGTTGAATCTATGTGATAATTGTATTTTGTGTTTCATTATGTTTGTGTATATCAGTTGAAGAGAGATAAACAGCTATAATATGCAGTTTGGTTTCACTTTTAAAGAAAAGATCCAGAGCAACTGCTTCACCAGGATGTATTTGGAAGTTATTATATGTGGTTGTAAATGTTTACAAATCATGATGTCAGTACCTTTAGCTGAGTTATTTAGATTAGCCTAAAAATAAGTAAATAAATTGTTGTTGTAAAAATGAAGGTTATTGTTGTTAGCTATCTTGGTTTCAGTAATGCAAACAATGTCAATATTATTGTGAAGACAATAGTTTGCCATGCTTCTCTTTTGGTTATAGTGTTAAAACCTCTAACATTATATGTAGCAATTTTGAAATATAAATCATATGTATTCTATATAAGTGTATTTGATAAAATAGAAGTAAAGTTAGAGGAGTGTGATTTGAGAGGGAGGTTGTAAAACTTAGAAAAAAAATAAAATAGAATAATAATATGGTTGGGTAAAAGTAAGTCATTAGAAAGATATATATAAGTTTCACTATAATTATTATTAACAGAGAATGTTATACTAGTAACAGTTTTGTTGGAGTTATGCTTGTCAATATGTTGTATAAGAGTTTGAATAGTTTGGTTACAAGAAAGTAGAGGAATATTGTAGTAGGAAAGAAATTTATTATAATATATATTAAGATCATATAAGGTTAAAGATGTTAAAAATGATCTTGTGAAATTGTCTTCTACAGAGTCAATTACAATATGCTCAGCTTTTACAGCTGCACAAGATACCATAGTCTGCCCTGTGCATTGGGTCTGACTGTCATTATTTTGGCCTTTCACATAAATGGGCTTTACCACCTGCCCACTTATATCATTTTTCTTATCAACTACTATAGATGTTTCTTTTGATAAAATAATAGCTGCTTCTATAAGTTTTGTAAAAGACAAGTTTACTAAAAAGAAGGTTCTTTAAAGAAGAGAGTCTCTTTAATTAAAGATGAAGTTGTATATATTATTTTGAATTTGTCTTGTAGCAGTTTATTTGCTTTTGGATAAGCTGTTTTTTTGAAAAATTTGTTGGTTTGAGGATAAGTAAGAGACTTATCTTAAGAGTTATAAAATGTTAAAACTCTTGCAAGAAAGTCAGTACTAATAGACTTAGATGTAAGAAGATCTATTGCTTGTTGTTTGTTGAGTTTGTTGATATTGTGGTTTTATGCTGCAGTAATTTGATAAAAATTGTGATATAAATAAAAATAATAACTGTAATGTTTAGGATTAGTTTGAACATTATTAATTTTGTAAGCAGAATTTTCAGCTTCAGTTGTAAATTGATTAAAAAGAGAGGTTGAAATCTTTTTGTTAAAAGTTGCTTCATGTTTACTATTTTTGTAAATATAGAGGAACTAATATTAGGTTGTTTTCAAATTTCAATTTTCTGTTTAGGAAAATCAATAAAGGATTTTTGAAAAATATCATTTAAAAGTTTTGAGCAATTATGCTAGTGTTGGGACTTTTTGGAAGGAGTTTGGGTTTCTGTTTGTTTTACTTTGTTTTTGAGTTCAACTTTTTCTAGATAAGAGCAAGTTGTACTGTACAAGTAAGTATATAATAATTGATTTATTTAATTGTGTTGTTACAATGTTCTTGTAGGTTGTTAGGTTTTTCAAATTGTAAATTAGTAGGTATGATTTTTTTGAGATGTAAAATAAATTGTTGCTGGAATTGAAATTTAAGAAAATTAAAAACTTTAGTTTCATCAAGAGACTCAGTAAATTGTCAATTATATAGAGAGAAGAATTGTTTAAACTATTGTTTAAAATGGTCTAATGAGTTTTTAAGAGATGGAATATTTAATTTTTGAAGAAAGAGTGTTTTAGGAATATTAAATTTAAGGTATATATTAAATTTGCTATCTGATTTGATTGTAAAATATTGTTTATCTTGATTAATATCAGTTACTTCTAATTTGATTATAAATCTTTTAGGTCAAAGTTTGAAGTCTTCAGCAAATTTAATATAATCAATTGCCTGATAGTTATTAGAGAAATATAAATGAATATATGCAAGATTAATACAAAGTTGTAATCTGTTTTGGTTTGTACAAGGTGAAATAGTTGCAGATGAGGCAAAGATTTTTGAATAATTGAGTTTTGTAAAAAGGACTGTAGTAAAAGTTAGAATTAATTTTTTGAGAGTATCTTTAAGTACATTGAAAAGAATAGTAATTGCTTTATCAGTTTTAGGATTATTTTGTTGAATAAATTCAACAAGAAATTCAGATTTACTTTTAGCCATTATATGAATAATATAATAAAAGCTAGATTTAAGTGCTTTGTGATTATCAGTTTTGGATTTGATTTTCTTGCTGAGATAGAAGTTATGTAAGTGCTGTTTAAGAAGATTGAATATTTTTTTAGAGAAATCTGGTTTAAGTTAGATTTTGGACTTTATTGTTTTAGAAATAGGAAAGTTAGTAAGCCAGTTGAATGTTGGATTAGCTTTAATGTTATTTTGATTATTAGAGATATTGGGTTGTTGTTTATTTAGAGGTTGTTTTTATTGTTGTTGTGTTTTTAACTGCATTTGTTTAAGTTGTTTTTGTTGTTGTTGTTGATGTTGATTGTTTTGTTGTTGTTGTTGTTGTTGTTGATTTTGGTTATTGGATAAATTGCTATCAATGTTCATGTTGTCATTAGTATTGTTTATGTTTTCTTCTATTGAGATTAAAGGATTAAGTTGAAATGATAATGGGTTTTTGTATTCAGAAAATGATTGTTGAATTTTTTGGATAAAAGTAGTATATAGACTTTGTTAAGATGTAGAAGTGCTTTGTTGAGACATAAAGGTGCTTTGTTGTTCATTAAATTGAATTTGGATACATGATTTATAATGAGGTTTGTCATTAAATAAAATAGAATCAGCTGCTAAGTAGTGTTGATTGTTGATTACTTTACAATTAATAGATAAGTTACATACAGCACATGTATGCTGATATGTGATAGGTGAGGAAGATGAGCTAGGTAATGGTGGAATGAATTCAGTAGAATTCATAATATTGTGTATTAGAAATTTTTTGTTTTTAGTTTTTTTAATTATATTAAGTACTTTATTTTCATTATATGTTTGGTGTGTTGCTAAAATGAAGTGTATATAGAATTTTTCACAAAAACAATTAACAATAGAGCTTGTTGTTAATGCCTTAAAAAAGTGACTAGTTTTAATAACACTTCTAAGTTTAGTTGTTATACAGCTGCTAGGCTGTTTGTTAGAAGGAATAGGACATAATGTATTTATGTTATTTTTATAGATTTCAATATCAAAGCTTTTAGGACATTTTTGATAGAAGTAGTCAAGGTCAATAGTATCAGGTGTAGCTGTTATTAAGGTAGGCATCTTGTGTAACTATATGTGCTAGAAAATTGTATAGTGTTAAAATTTGATAAAATATTTATAGAACTAAGTTTTTTAGAAAAATTTTCAAATTTAGAGACTTTTAAATTGTTTAGAAAAGATCAGAAAAATGTGGGACTATCAGGAAAGATAATTGAATGTTTAGGAAATTTTAATGGGTATTAGAAAAGTGAAATTTCTGAATAATCCAACAAGTTTTACTAAAATTGCCTTTGAAAAATCCTACAAAGACAGGTTTTTGTTTTGCCTTTTTTTGATATCTCAATAATTTTTAATCCTTTTTTGATAAAATATATATTAAAATGTTCATTTAGATGAGCTGAACAAAGTATTACTAAGATAGAAAGTGTGTTTAGTTATAAAATTTCAATATAATAAGCAAAAACTGAATTTTGGTTTTTGTAATTTTTCTCAGCAGCCAGATGTTGCTAGAGCCTAAAACTTTGTTGCCTAGGAACAAAAAGTGTCTTAAACAAGTTTATATAAGAGCAAAAATAAGGTTAACTTAATAAAATAATTAGAAATACTTAAATGTTTTTAACAAAAATTTGGTACAAGTGATCTGCAGAAAGAGTTACAGTTTTTTTTTTTAATGACATATTTTTTTCATATGAAATGCTAGAGTATTAATTAATAACATTTTGAATCACTATGTAATTAGTAGATTAATCTCAGATAGTGATAACAGAAATATAGAATTGGCCACTTACACAGCCAGTTATATATTTCTATTATTACTGTTTAAGATTAATCTACTAATACCCAATGACTCTAAATATTATTATTACAAATCAATATTTAGTAAATTTTAAATCAATTTATAATTAATTACAAATAATGACTTTATCATTCCTATTAAAAACTAATAATACTAATTTAAAAATGTTATTCCAATCTTACAGAGTAATTATTATATTATTACATTTCTATAATTAAAAACTTATGAGAATTTACTTTTATCTTTAAATGACAAAGAAATAATTCTTTTACTTTCAATTAGTTCAAAATTATTATTTGAATACACATTTTATATTATATTGATCAACTGCAATAATTTATAAAGAGAAATTGTAAATTGATTTTGTTATAAAGGATTTAAACCTGACAGCACTTTGGATTATTATGATAAATTTCAAAAATCAAAAAATATATTTTTTGTAGTTAAATATTTGTTAATTACAATGTTATTATAAACAAGTAAAAATTAAGCATTTATATATAGTGATACCATCAAACTGACATTATCATTTCAGTTGTTTTTTAAATAGATATGTTATATAACCTATAAACAGCTTAGTTGATAAGAGACAGTTAGATTTGGTAAGTGGTATATTTATAATTGTAGGTATTATAAAGTAACAAAGGCCAGAGAATTATTAGAGTTAAACTTTATTACAAGCATGAACTCTGCATATTTTCTTCAAAGGGCTCGAAGCCTTTATTATATATTTTCTTTTTTATAGTAAGTATTATATATCTTATCTATAATATATTACTTATACTTATTATACCTATTGTAATATCTATACTAATTATACTTTTTATCCTACTAATTTCTTTTATAATACTAATATTGCTTAAAAACCCAATATAATATTTAAAACTTATATGATATATAATACTAGAAAATTTATCTTAGATAAAAGATCGATATATCTAAAAGAGCATAACTTAGAGTCATATGGTGAAGATCTTATATTACTTATGAATCATGTGTTTTGAGTCTAATAATAGTGTAAGCAGTGAGATGGTAACATGTGAATAGTGAGATGATAACATCAGAAGCTCATTTAAGCAAGTGATCAGTATGATATAGTAATAGACAATCGGCTATGTTGTATTCACTATATATTATGTATCCTATGCATTAGAGAATCAGTAAGATCAAGTGTATAATTAAAATAATCTGTATAAACATTATAATCAGATAATAAACATAGATTTTATAATAAATAATGAATATAAGTAGTATAAGGAGTATATTATAAATAAAGTATATAATATGTTCTAAATAAATAAAAGTATATAATAAAGGCTTCAAGTCCTTTAAGAATAGTTTAGTTAGTGCTTATTATAAAATTCACTCCCAATAATTTTCCTGTTTAATCATATTATAAAACCTATAATCATAAACATCCTACTTTTTAAATCTAAATACCTCTTATTAACTAAGTTGTTTGTAGGTTATATACATCAGGAAAATTTTTAAGCAGATTTGTATCGATATATAGCATTTAATCGATATATATAGATTAAAGATAATTAATATATATCGATTAGTTGCTATATATCGATATATATTACTATCAATATATAACGATTATTGATATATAACGATTAT
>CAJVQA010011697.1:0-10561 GCA_910591915.1 Cetraspora pellucida
TCTTTTGTTATTGTGTTTTATTTTTTTTTTTTCTTTTTTTTTTTTTTTTAAACTTGCTTAAATTTATAATAATTAGTTTATGCATCTTTTTATTTATTTAAATATATTAAGTTCAAAAAAATCTTTTGCAATTGTAATGTCTATTCTATTTGCTTTTTGTTATTTGCTATTTATATTGTATTATTTACAAAAGCTATTATTGCTTGTTTTTATTTTGTTATTGTTAAATAGTTTAAACTATAATTATATATATATATTTTTAAATATTAAGATAAGTACTTGTGACTCAGAATTTTATTAATAGTATATTTGGCTAATAGTTGCATTACAATTACAAAAGGCAATTATAGAAAGAGTATACAACTAGTCACTTATACAACTTTAGTCATTGTCTAATTTAAGTAGTTTGCTTGAAGATTTTATACTAGCTAACATATCTGGAACCTGCTTATAGGTTTCTTATTTAACTATTTTAGTTTCTGTATTCACTTATTTACCTCTGCCTACTAACAACCCTGGCTGATGCTAGTGAAAATATGCCATAGCTACTAAGTCTTTAAAGTGGTTTACTTATATAGAAAATCTTTGATCTTGTACTAAACCTTTTAGAATCTTCTGTATCTTATTCTTATAGCTGACTTAGTATCACTATGGCCAAGACTAATACTAGTAGTCAAAGCATATTATTAAACTGCTATGCCCTTGTAGAGTTTATTTTAACCCAGTACTAACTTTACAATATATCTTTACTACTTTGGTATTCAATTCAAGTTTTATTAGGCTGTCAATACAGATAGCTCAGAAATGTAAATTATAACTATACTTTTGATTTACATGTTTTCTAACATGTATTTTTTTTTTCTGAAATCTGAAAATTTTAGTGGCCTGGTTGGGTTATCTGGTTTCTTTCCAAAGACTAGCATATTTGCATAGCTTCATAAGTTTTAGTTTTGTTTTATAGGTCTAGTTTTTACAGTAGTACTATTAAAAGTTTAAGTTATTTTTCTACTTAGGTCTTCCAAGTAAACTTCTGTCTTCCTACCTGGTTCCTGTAATTTACATAATCTAAGAACTTATCTTGAGTTCACTTCACCCAATATCAGTTTGTATTCCTTCATACAATGTTGTATAAATGCTTAAACCTTCTAGTTATGCTAGTATGATACAGGTTACAGATATCTAACCCAACCAATTATAAAAAACAGTTAATTATAACACTAGAATTGTAGACACAGATAATAAAATAAGCATGCTCTATAGGCATGCCTTATTATGATTATATTACTGATAAGTAACCAATCAAATTATTCAGAGCTATAATGAAGAAAAATCTATGATCAACCAATCATGACTATGAAAATTAGACATTTCACATAATTTACAATTACAAACATTCAATGAACATCCAAATCAAGATTTGAAAGTAAATAAAACTAGGTTTACAAACTTAAGTTTTTTAATATAAAATTTTACTATAAAGAATAAAATCTTGCTAGCAAAGGTTAAATTTTTTTTTTTATAAAATGCATATGCTTGTATGTATATGCATACAATTAGAAATTATCTGCATTCTTTTTAAATAGATAAAAAAGATCTTAATATTTGAATTGAAATACTGCAAGAATTTTAATAGTTTAGAAATAAACAGATTAACATGCAGCATACAATTGGCTCTTTAATAAGTATACCTTTTTCAAACATTGTATATTACTAACTTATATTTTTTATTTTTGAGAATTTGTAATTTAAGATAAAAGTTATTTAAATATGCAAAGAGATAAAGATATTTATTATTTTCTTTATTACATGTAATATCTATTGGCTTTAAAAGATTATATCTTTAATAGATCATTGCTTTCTAGTATTATTTTGTAGTATAGAATTATTATGAACTTCTTCAAGTAAAAAAGCTTTCTGATTTCTTTCAAATACATTAAAATCAAAAAATTTATCTATAATATAATTCTTCTTATATTTAATATTGATTACATTAATATTCTCATTAACTTTCTTATATTCTTTTATTTTTTGTTCTATTTCATCTTGCTCTTCTTTTTTTTCAAAAAACATATTTATATTTTCTTCGATAAGTCTAAATTCTAAGATCTTTTTTTTTCTTTTTTTTTTGCAAGACTTTTTGAAGTTCATTCTTGATCTGCTCAAGCTTGGACAGTGTTTTAGGTAAAGGCAGTTTCTTGACTTAGTTTTCATAAAACCTAAAGAAAAAAAGAGTCTCTTATATGCAGCTCTATAAGAAATGATTGTAAAAACTTTTATGACAAATCAGTGAAGAAAAGGTGAATTACTAGTAAATTTTGACTAAAATAATCAGAGAGGTTTTTGTAAATCACTACAAGAAAGGTTAAAGAAAGAATCATTATTTTTTATAATTAATTAATTTTTTGTAAAATAAGCTAGTATCATTTTTACTAAAGTTCTAAGTTTTTGCTAATTTTAAGCATTCATATAGAAGGCAGTTACTATTTATATGTCTTGAAATAGCAATGTTCTTGTAAATTGGCAAAAGAAACAAGACAATAAAATAAATATCTCTAGAAATTTTCTGGCTCTTTTGTTAATAATAGTAAGTAAATAAGTTTTAAATCAGAAATAGGAATGTCAAGTTTAAATATTTTTAAGTAAATATAAATTAGTTTTTTAAAAATATTAGCCAATGTTGCATGTCTTGATTTGAGCTTTTTGATCACATAAAGTAAGGTTTAATAACCTTTACTAACATATTATTACTAGCAAAATAATATCTATCATTAACAATCATCTTAATTTCATCTTTAATTTTTGAATACTTAGCTTTGTCAGATTCACTTAGCTTAAAACAGTATTGAAAACCTCTTTCAAATACAAAAACACCCAAACAGACCTTGGTAAGAGAATACCAACTAGTTTTACAGAAAGTAGATAAATAATGATGAATGTCTTGTTTTTTTTGCCAATTTTTTAAAACCCAAAGCCATATATATGAAAACATAAAAAAATTTATGAGCTTTTGATTCTTTTTTGCAGATAGAAGCTATATTAGTAAAATTAACAATATTCTTTATGATCAGATTAAATGCATAAAGACAGCATCAGATAGGAATAATATTCAGATATTGTTCTTATGAAAATAAAAAAATATATATATTAATTGAACTTTTAAATAAAATATAACAAAATAGTGATTTAATTAAGATAGATGTGTAAAAATATAGATGTGTAAAAATATAGATGTATAAAAATATAAATGTGTAAAAATATAGATGTGTAAAAATATAGATGTATAAAAATATAAATGTACAGTTAGTACAAAAGCAAGATAGTAATTAAGTTTTAAAATTTAATTTACTTATTTTATTTTTTTAATTTTTTACTTATTTTTCTTTGTTTTATTTATTATTTATTTATTATTTTATTTTATTTTTTATTTTATTTATTATTTATTTAATATTTTTATTTTGTTTTTTTTATTGTTATTTAAAGATTTTACTATATGTGAATTATAGTATCTAATTACTAATAATTTAAATTTCAGCATATTTGTACTATATCTTAAGAAGATTTTTTATAGATTTCATAATAAAAAAATTGTCAATAACACAAGCAATAGCAGATAATATTTGAAACCCATTCCTGATAAGAATATCTATAGTTTGGTTTTTAATAAATAATCTTTCATGTTGTTCTGCAAATAAATTAATAATATCAATAATATGTTTCTCATATTTTTTTAGAATCATAAATCTATAGATGGAGTTTCCAGAAACATCTGTTTAGCCATTTAAGCAGATTGTAGTATTAGTAAAAGTTGACATTTTAATTAGCTTTTTTTAAAAAAAATTAAAGAATGTTGCTATTAAAATATGTCTTTGCAGCATATCTCTGAAAGGAAGTTAGTAATTTGGAACTAATTCTTAGAGAAAATTTTAAAAATAAGAATTCTTAGTAATGTTGAAAGGAATATTGCTATAGATGATAGCATTTATGAACTTCATATGAAGTTTTTTATATTGAGTATAAAATATAGACCTGGCATACCAATTTAAGATGCTTTCTTGTTTAGTAGATTGTATAGTTAATTTAAATAAAGAAGCTCTTTTTGATTGTCTTTATTCTGATCATATTTAACTCTTTTATATTCTGCGATCATTTGTTCAGAGGCTTTTTTAAAATAATTAGCTTTTTGTTAAACTGACTAGCTATTGCACTTCAAAACATATTAGTAAAACCTATTAGGCTTACTTTCAAGTTTAAGTATACAATATTTGCACTTAGCAGTGTACTTATTTTCTGTTTTTTTTTTACAGAATACCAAAATTTAGTTCAATAGTAACCTTAGTTTGAGAGTGTATAAGTGAATCCTGTAGGTAGTTCTATACTTTATTGATGAATAAAAAAAAATATTTGCAAAACTATTTTTTTTTAATTATGTTTATTTTTTCTTTGCTAAAATTTAATTATTTTATTAATGCTAAATCCATTGTTACTATATTAGTTTATTATTTGATACAAAATAATGCCACTTATATATTATTTCTAGTATGCCTATGTGTATTATTTTAAAATAATAAATCAGATCATATGAGTCTATAAAGGTTTGATTTTTTTAAATTAGAGTTGAATATGCAAATTAAGCTAACAATAGGTTCATTATCTAAAAAGACATTGCTCTATTTATATGTTATTTAAGGTATATGTTATTTTAAAACATCTATTAACTTTGGGATTAGATAAGCTTTGTTTAAAAAGATATAATTTTAAAGCAACACCTATAGGTATTATTTTATACTTTTTAATAATAATTAAATATACTATTATGTATAATGATTTTAGTTAATCTATTATAAATAATTATTTTTGCAAATAGGTAAAATCAGAATGTGGCAACTTAGTGAAGTGGATAGGTTATCAACCCTTAAGTAACAGGTCTAAGGTTCAATTCCTACAGATGACAAATTTTGTAAATTATATTTGTATTATGATAACGTCTTTTGCTGATTAGTTAGGTTTAGGGCATTTGTAATCTTAAGTATACCAAGTCAAGTTTTATTTAATATTGGAAGCTTGAGGCATCTATGTGAAGTGTAATATTATATATATATAAAGAAATATAAAAAACTAGTGTCATATAAGGCTTCAGTACAAATCTGTAATAAGATTATCAGATATAGAAGGCTAAAAAACTAAGAAGACAGAAACCTATTTGGAAATCCTGAGTAAAGAGGTAGCACAAACTTTTGATAATGCTATTAAACTGATGGAAGCCTATAAAACATCTTTATAGAAACTGTTGAATAAATTAGATGACAAGATGTATAAAAGAGCATATAACCAATCAAGTCACCAAAATTACTGAAGAAAAAGAATACATAAGTATACTATACTAGGCTATTTGGATTGGAAATCTGAAAGGTTGGTTGGTTCTGAGTTGCAACTAGTAAGGAATAATGAAAAAAAGTCAAAAAAATAGATATTAGAGTTTGGGTAAACTTTACAAGAGTAATAGCAGTTTAATGAATAACTCTGACTACAAGTGTTAGTCTTAACCATAGCATCAAACCAAGTTAGTAGTAAAAGAAAATACAGCTTGCTCTGGTAGGTTTGTCTTAAGTATAAAAATAGTCTAAAGATTATAGTCTTATAATTAAAAGTGAATAAATCTAAGTCTGTAATCTGGTGAAATTAATACTATAGTCAGATCAGAAAGTTTAAATAGAACATCTAAGCAGGGATGTTAGATATAGCAACTGATAGGAAATCTTTAAGCAGATTCTTTAAATAGGTAATATAGAAAAATTACATATATAGCTAGTTGTACATTTGTCTGATAGTTCAATATAAATATGTTTGTATAAAACATGTATCTGATATAAGTATTAATAAAAAATTAGGACCAAAAAGGGCATCTTAATACTAAAAAAGAAGTAAATACATAAAATCATAGAAGTATATACAATATTAGAAAAAAGTATTTGCAATATTTGATATTAAAATTTGATGATATGCTTTACAAAAAATATTATTTATTATAGTTAAATTGTTTTTTTTTTTAATATTAATAGTAAGGCCATGCCTTTAACTTTATTGAAATTTATATAGTTAAATTGTGTTTAAAATTATAAATTATTTATAATATATAAATTTAAAAAAAAAAAAATACTACATTTTTACATGCTTAAATAAGAGTTGATAATAGTAATATTTTTTATAAAATATATTATTATTATTATTTGATAATTTAAATTATAAATACTTTTTTCAATAATATACAAAATAATTATTAGCTTGAGTATTAAATCAGTAAGAGAAACATGTAACTTAAGGTTTCAAGTAGACAAAATGCTTCAGGTATTCAAGTGATTTTAGTGTTCAGTTAATTATTAAATATGATATATAGATATCAAGAGAATTAAAGTCTAATGAAGAATTATATACAAATAGTTGAAGATTTTTATAATTTATTAGCATTAAATTCTAATTTTAATTATATTCTCTATAAGTTAAATAAGAATTATATACAAAGTTTTAAATCCTACAAATCATGTATAAGATTTTGTACACTTTTTATTATAATCTGAAAATTTATTATCAGAGCATAGCAAGAAATCTTTATTTTAAAATAAATATATGATTATATAATATTAGCTAAAGGATTAAATATAGTTTATTGTTTTGAACTTTTTTTAGATTCTAATTTTCTAGTTTACAAGTCACTTTGCTTTATTTATTTTAATATATAATAAAAAATAATTGCAATAAATAATTATAATTATTACAAAAAAAAATATAAATCCCATAGCTTAGCAGTTAAGCTTCCATACTTTCTACAGTCAAGATCAACAGTTCAAGTCTAACTGAAGGTAAAAATTAAAAGATTTTAGCTTTTGTAATCTAATAAGAAGCCTGTAATTGAATGTAAAGCCTTGTGGTTAAGTCTAAGTGCAATACAATAATAGAAATAGGAATTCCCAAAAGGAGACCTAATCATGGAATGTAGGCACTATGTATAACAAGCAGTTGTTACAGAAGGTTACAGTTATGAAAAGATTGCACATGTAAGTTCTTTAGGCTAGGGCAGCATTAACATCTTTATACTTCCTAATATAAGCAGTACCAACATTCCTGCATCCAACTTGTGGGGTACTTGCTTGAAAAGATAATTAACAGATTGTGCAAATAAGTTTTAATTAGGATTCAAGAAAAGGATTTGATTAGAAAAGTATTCTGAAAATAACCAAGACTGAAATGATAAGAAAAGTGGTGAACATGAGAATGGACTGTGATAAAGGATTGGTCTAACCAAAAATTGGAAGCACCTCTGACACAGTCGAATAATCTAATTATAAAAAGAAAAAATCTTGAAGGTTGGTATATAACTTTCTTGTACAATATAAAAAGTACTAAATCAGGTTCCTGGTTATACATATATGGAAGTCTATAACAAACAAGACTAGGATTAACCAACCAATATAAGATAAGATTTGCAAGGTAGTATAACATCACTGAGATTGGTATAACTCCCTAGGGCATAACCAAAATTGTTCTGCAGGTATTATTGAATAAGCTGAAAGCTTGCAATAATGGTAATATGGTATTACTAGAGTTAGAGGAACTCCCTAGATATAATCAGAATTGTCCTATCTGTAAGCACAACATGTCTCAATCCCTAACATAAAAAGGAGCACCATATTGGAGATTAAATACAATATTGAGTTACTGTATAACGTTAAGATCTGAGACATCTGCAGCAGATCTAAATTGAGATACAGATTGATTAAAAAGACCAATGGTAGAAGAAACAAGACCAGGTAAAACATATGAATGAGGCATATGGATACAATTTACAGAAAACAGTACCTCTGACATTTGGGATACCATATTAAGTTCAGTAGATATTCTTGTCTGTATAGTAGTTTAATGGTATGCTTTGATTGCAAGTGGTTGTTAAGATAACTGCATGCAAGCATGCAGCAGACATGCACTTAGGTGCCATATGAGTAATCAGATGAAGTCAGTAGTATAAAATTAGATAGTATATAGTACTAGTAATAATCGATCTTAAAAATATAACCATAAATTTGTACTATATCAAATTAAAGCTAATAAACCAACTGGCATTGTTGCCAAAGTTCAAAAAAAAAAAAAATAATAATAATTGTTACAAAATAGTATCATAATTTCTAACCAATAATAGTAACTGCTTTTATCATGTGACTTGAGCATGCCTTTCAACTTTGTGGCATGTCTATACTCCTGTGCCCACAACTCTAATTGTAATGCAACCATTAACCAAATATACTATCAATAAAATCCTAGATTGTAAGTATGCACCTTAATATTTTTTTTAAAAAAATTACTTATTATTGGTTATATAAGATTTTGAATTGTGAAATAATTAAGTTACAGTTTTTTAAACATAACAATATAAATATTATGTAACCTTCTAGACATGCTAGTATAATATAAGTAATAAGTATTTTATTTTAACTAATTAGCAAAAGATAGCTAACTGTAACATAAAGAGAATTTTTAATTTTTTTAATTTTTTTTATTTATATAATTTTATAAAATATAAAATTTGATCAATTATAATTTATAATAATAAATCTAAAAAAAAAGAACTGACATGGTTAAAAATACCTAAGTTTGATAAAGTGACTGCTCAAACTATTTTAAAAGATTTATTAAAAAAACAAGTTTATTTTATAGGATGTGCAAGTGAGTTTTATTTTAATATTTTTGATATTTGATAAATATAAGTTCCTGAGTTTTTATTTATTTTTATAAGAAAAAAATGTTTATATTTTTTAAGCAATTACAAATGTAGCTGAATAATATCGATAAATAAATATATAATAAACTGTATTAAATAAGAAAAAAAAAACTCAGGTTTGTTTGACTCGGTGTTTTTTGTGTTGTACAAAGTTGTTCTAATTAGGTTCAAATTTTTTAAGGCCTTTCTCGTTTACAGAATTTAGTCGTTTATATTCTTCTATGACAGGCTCATTTACTTTTATTTGGTTGTAGTCGAAAGTAAGTATGCTTATTGATTTCCAGGAAGAGGCTCTACTCATTGCTATGTATACTTGGCCATTTGCAAACATATCTTTATCTATTGTTAGAGTTGTTTGTGGTAATGTAAGGCCTTGTGTTTTGTGAATGGTCAGTGCGAAGGCAATTTGTATTGGGAACTGATGCCTTGATGCTGGGATTTCATTAACTGTGAAGTGTGTTGTTATTTTTTCTATGTTGATCTTTATTATATTGTCATTCACTGGAAAGGTAACTTCTACATTTTCTTCATCTATTAGGTTTGTTATTACTCTGATTGTTCCATTGCATATACCATATTCGAATAATTTGTTGTTTAGGTACATTACTCGTGTGCCTTCTTGTAGCATAAGAAGATCAGGAAGATTTGTATGGTGTTTAAATTTAAGTACATCATTGTTGTTGTTAATTATTTGGTTGTTGTAAAGGTCTATAGGAATGGATTTTATGATGTCTGAATTTTTGTTACTGCAAGGTAGGCTGTCGCAGATGATCAAATTGATTTGGTTTGCTGTTTGTCAAAGTCCTACAATATGAGTGGAATTTATCATTAAATTCAAGTTTATTGAATTTGAAATTTTGTCTTCTATCATCGATTTAGATTTGTCTAAGAGTCATTACAATCTTATTTCTTGTAGGAGATTGTAGAAGTCTAAATCATCCTTTTGTCTCTTTGGCATTGATAGAAATAAAGGAAAGAATAATTTCCAGGTTTGTGAGTAGAATATTTGTTGATCATTTACTGGTGGTAGTTGAAAGAGATTACTAACTATGAGAATGGGAATTCCTCCAAATGGTTTGGAGTTTTTGTGTAATAAGGCAAATATGTTACTTATAAAATCTAGAAGGTCATTTGATATCATTGATATTTCGTCGATAATTATTGCTTTTATTTGTAAGAGTTCGAATTTAGATTCTTCATCATTTAATGCAAGGGTTTGGTAGTGGTTGTTAAATTGTCTTATTTTAAGTGCAGAGTAAATTGTTTTGCCACCTATGCTTTGTGCAGATACTCCGGTTGATGATAATAATAAGTAGTTTGTTTTTTTTGATTTAAGCATGTTGATTATATGCGAGATCATAAACGATTTACCATTGCCTGCTGGTCCCGTCATGAAAAAATATGGATATTTATTATCTTTTTCAAAACCCCAACAATTACATACATACTCTTTCTGCTGATCACTTTTTTCAAAACACGGCTAAAATTAAATACTCTAAAAACACAAAACTGATGCAGTAAACTATATTGGAACCTCTAAGGAAAAAGACTCAGCACACAAAATACAAATACTTTGTCTTAGCAATAACATAAGCAAAGTCTTGGGAAACAAAACTTTTTTTGGCTTTAAAAAATTTTAAACAAATTTTTGGGGAAATCGAAAAAGTACATTAGACCTAGAAAACAACAACAGAATACATAATTAGCTATTAATATAAACAACAACAAACAACAGTGCATCACGTTAAACAACAAACAACTATATTAGGAAATATAGGTAAGTACAAGCAC
>CAJVQA010011698.1:0-10560 GCA_910591915.1 Cetraspora pellucida
ATTGAACCACAATACCAATAAGTGATTAATAAAAGTCAAAAGACCAAAAAGGTCACCTTAATATCAAAAAAAAAAAAAGAATATAAAGTATATAGTCTAGTAGTAAGTTAAGTAAAGCTAATAAATTTGGGTATTTGATTGAATGATAATAATATTATTCATATAATAAAATATATATAATAGCCATATCTTGATTTTCTGAAATTTGTATAAGCACACATATTACAGTACAAATGCTAATTTATTATGCATATATATATACTCTAAATTACAATTATAAAAATAATTACAGTTTAAAATATATACTTAGAATCCTTTACATATTTAAGAATTATATTAGCATTATATTCTTATAATATTTATAGAGTATTGTAATCTGAGTTCTTAAAAACTATAATCAAAATTTAATAAAGTTAGCAATATCAATATTAATAAATATTATATACAGTTAAATAAATTTCAAATATAAGAAATAGCAATCTTAGTATAATAATTAGATTGTTATTTTCTAAGTAGCAGGTTTAAAGTTCAAATTCTATTTATAATAAAATTTGAAAATTATTTCTGCATTACAGTAACTGTTTCTATCAATTAGTTGCTTTATACAGCTGTAATGAAGATATATCAAGTTAGGTATTATATAATATTGAAAGCTTAGGATATTTATATAAAATGTAATATTATATATATATAAAAAAAATTAATAACTGGTGTTGCATAAGACTTTAATGCAAATTCACAATAGAATTATGAGTTGTAGAAGATTAAAGAACTGATATAATAGAAACGCACTTGAAAATTCTTAAATAAAGAGATAGTATAAACTGTAAATAGTATTATCAGACAAGTTAAAGCTTATAAATCATTTTTATAAAAACAGATCAGATAGACTGAACACCAAATATATGTAAAGAAGCATATAACAAACTAGGCAGCCAGATTCACTAATAGAAAAGGATACAAAAATAAATTTAATAGATTATCTAAATTAGTATTCTGGTTAAAGTCTATCAGTTTTAAGCTGCAATAATATGAATAATAAAGAAAATACTGAAAAAATTGGTTCTGGAGTTCTAGCAAACTTTATAAAAATAAAAATAGCATAATGTAATAGTTAAATAAGTAACTTTTATAAATACAAATGTTAGATAACTATGACATATTATATAAAACTAAATTAATATATATAAAACATAAAAGATTCTAGTAAGTTTTTTGTTAAGAATAAAGTAGTTTTAAGGGTACTAATTAGTATTAGAAACTTGAATAAACAGTGCTTTGAAAATGTTTTTGTAATACAAGAAAATTGCATATACAAAGAGTTTAAATAGACAAGATCTATAGTTGTTTTGCAAATATAGTATCTAGTATAGAAACTATATAGATATATATAGAAAAATTACTTAAATTAGGTATCAAAAATATATGTATAATTAGTTATAACCTCCAATATAAGAAGTCTTCTGGAGATACTCATGTTTTACAAAAACTTACTAAAATGTCACTTTTAAATATAGGAACTTTAATACAAAAAAAATATAAATAAAAATAAATTCTCAAATATGTATATTATAACTATACTTGAATTTGCAATGTAACTATTTCAAAGTATTTACTAATTATATTTTATAAAAAAATACATTTGTAAAATTACTATCTATATAATAGAAAAGTAATATAAAAATTAACAAACAGAGGTAACAAATAATATATAAATTTTTCTAAAATGTTATGCTAAGTGACTTATGAGAAATGAAGGTATATTTTAAATTTGTAATATAATTATATAACTATTTTGTATATATTTACATTATAAGATATATATTAGATAGTATTGATAAACAAAATTTAGAAAGATGAATTTTGAAAATAGTAAAATAATAAAACTAATAAAACTGTTAAAATTGATAAAACTGGAAAAACTAACAAAACTAATAAAACTTAAAAAATAAAATAATAATATTAGTAAAAAATAAGAAAATAATAAAAGAAACAATAATAAGAAGATTTATTTCTTTTATTTTTATATAAGATAAAAAAAGTATTATAATATATAACAATTATAAGAATCAAAAATAGATAATTTTATTATTATTTTTTATTTGATTAAAATAAATTAAATAAGAATAAAATAAATTAATTTTAAATACTAAATTATAAAATATTATTGTTTAAATAAAATAATCAATTTTTTTATTAGTAACCTATTTTATTTATTTTTAAATTTTTATATAAATTTAATAATTTTTTATTAAAATAATTATTACTTATATTCTAATAATCAGATAATATAACCCTTTCAAATAATCATTTGTACCAATTTTCTATAGTACAAAACTGATTATAACTCAATATTTTATTAAGTAAACTACTTATAGGCATTTAAGTAAAGTTGTTTCTAATATAATTTTACACTTAAATGGCCAAGTTTTATATCTTTAAGTTTTTTATTTACAGAGATATAATAATTAAATACTAAAACTCTTCTATCTATTTTATCTTAGAAATTTATTAAATAAACTGTTTTTGTTCATTAGAACAAACAAAAAAAGCTTAATAATTGCTTTATTTTGATATATTATTTATTAAATTTGGACCAAATTTGACTACCTGACATAATTTATCTTTGTAAGCAAATAAGAATTCAAAAACTACTTAATATAATTTGTCTTTGTAAGCAAATAAGAATTTAAAAACTATCTAATGTAATATTAGTCTTGTAAGCAATGCAATTATTTTTTAAAAAAACCAAATTTCTACATATATTAGTCTTCATTAATAAATAAGAATTTTATAACTACCTAACCTAATATTAGTCATTATAGAATTTTAAACAACTATAACTTAATATATACTCCAAAATAAGAATTTTAAAATAATATTTATAATTATATAGTTCTTAGTAAAAAATAAATTTTGTCTTAGCTTTTTGTAAAAACAACTTATTTGCATAAGTATTTATGAAAATAATGTGATTTTTATATATACTTGTTTGAATAAGCTTTCAAAAAAAAAGTACAAATTATTATATAAAATCTGTATGATAAATTTCAAGTATTTGTTCCTGATATTAGAACAGTAGTAAATTGTTTTTAAATTTTAAGAATAGGGGCACATAGATCATTTTTGTATAGTTATGTATGGTATATTAAAATTTTTATCTAAAATTAATATATGCTACTAATAAACTTTTTTATTTTTAATTAATTAATAAAAAATTTTATAATATTAAACTAAAATTATTTATCTATTATAGTAAAATTTTGATGTATTGTATTATTTTAAAAAATATACTTGTGTATATAATAAAGTTTACTTAGGTGGGGTAAAATTTTCTTAGGTAGTACAAAAATAAAGAATTTGATTGGTTAATTTACATAAACCTATTAATTAATTTTATTTTAAAATTTTATTTCCTAATCTTTAAAAATTCATATCTCAATGAGTTTTTAACCTATTTTAATAATTTTACTATTATTAGAATCAGAAAAACCTACTCTACAATTTTTACTTAATAATTAAATTTATTTAATATAATTTTTTATAAAATTAAATATTAAAAAAATTTATTATTAGGTTTATATATAATTTTAAAATACTGCCTTCTACCCTTAACCAAACTTTTTTGACAACCGTCTAAGCAAATTTGATAAACTTTTTTTATTTTACTTTTACAAATCTGTAAAATTAAAAAAGTTCATTGAATCTGCTTAGGTAGCTGCCAAGATATTTAAGTTCAAAATTTGTAAATAAAAACTCTTATTAAATTAGAACAATAATGAAAATAACTTAACAACTACCTAAGCAAATTCAGCAGACTTTTTTTATTTTAATTCTATAGGTCTGTTAAATCAAATTAAACAAAGATTTATTGAACTTACTTAGTGTCATCATCGAATAGGAGAGCTTCTGGCAACCATGCCAAGTTTAACTCTGATAGGTTATGTAAGAGAGATACAGAAATCTGATGATATATTAAGGAACACAGATTTTACATGTTTAGCAGGCATTTATTATATAAAAGAACATAGGTTCATGTATTCTTTATTTTAGAGACAATTTCAAAGAGCATCCTTCTTTGAGCTAAGGGTCAAAGTAACCCTTTAAATACATTCTCAATTCTTATAAGGTCTATGCTAAGAACATATCACTTATGCCTTATCTCTGAATCCCACATGCTTTCCCACAGGCAACTCATTTATGCAAAAGCGCATACGCGACTAGGGGAAACTCACATGGGCTAAGTCACTAAGAAGACATAAGAATGCCTAATATTATAATGGTAAGATTAACATGGCTATGACGATACATTTATGAAAGGTATGTGACAACTTAATGAGTTAAACAAATATAGAAATGAGAGACACTGGAAAAAATTATTCGTTACATTAGATAATTGTTGAGCATCTTCATTCCAAATTTTTTTTAAAAAATTTTTTAAAACTTTAGTGTATTAAAATTCACGATTTGATTGGCTGAGCTAGATTTGATATACGTGAAGTTACATAAACTGATATGCGAAAAACATTGCCGAGATTATTATCATTAAAAATCAATTAGGTCTTTTTGCTTTTTTTTAATTAGTTTTACGCGTGATATGTGTAACTAACTACCGATTAAAACAACAGGAGGAACCGTCGATGTTACATGACTGATCCTTCACCCGGTGTGCATTATAATCATAATATGTACTAGGGGAATGATCTTGTATTGTAAAATAATTTTTTTATATGTTGCACACCGGGTGAAGGATCATTTATGTAACATCGACGATTCCATTAATAGACTTATGATTTAGATACAACGTTATACGACATTTACATTAGCAATATATAACGAAGGCAAAATCCTGCGCATTATACTAAATTAATAGTTCTTTCAAAATGATAATTTTGCCGTGTGAATGCCTTATTGAAATATTTAATAACTTTCGAACTAATTATAAAACTTTATTTTCGTGCCTTCTTGTAAACCGTCGATGGTGTAGACTTATTGTACCAATATTATGGAGTGAACCTACGAATTATTTGGGTGATACAAGGCTTATAAGAATGTATCTTTTAGCATTAAATGCTGAGGAGAAAGCTCTACTAAGTTCCTTTAAAATTGACCTTCCAAATTATCCAAAACCATTATTTGAGTACGAAAGTTATACTACATATGCTGGTTTTTATTTGGCCTATGGTGTTAATAAATGGCTTAAAGGATATTATTCCCCAAAGTATGGATTCGATGATGTTGGAAATGCTATCGAATGCACTTTAATTTTAATGATTCTTCGAGCAAGTAAAAATCTCAAACAATTATTCTCTGGCATTAATGGGGATATTGTTGAATTAAAAGGAGAAAAAGCGTTAGCAGATGCACTTTGCAAGAACACTTCGCTAACTTGTTTGGATCTTTGGGGTAATAATATTGGAACAAGAAGCAGAACAGAATTTGTAGATGTACTTTGCAAGAAAACTTCTTTGACTTCTTTGAATCTTAGTTATAATAAACTTGGATCAGACGCCGGAAAATTGTTAATAGATGCACTTTGTAAGAAAGCTTCTCTGACTTCTTTGAATCTTAGTCATAATAAACTTGGATCAGATATCGGAAAAATATTAGCAAATAGACTTTGCAAGAATATTACACTAAAAGATTTAAATCTTAGTTATAATGATCTTGGATCAGACGTCGGAAAAGCATTAGCAGATGCACTTTGCAAGAATACTACGCTTACTTTTTTGAATCTTCGTGAAAATAATCTTGGTTCAGAAGGTGGAAGAGCATTAGAAGATTCACTTTGTAAGAATTTTGCGCTGAAAAAATTGGATATTAGTTATAACAATATTCATTTTACTATAAAATCTAATAATCCAAATCTTGAAATATATCCGTCTTAATGTAAAAAGTTAATATACTGTAATTGTGAATGTAATAACGTAAAATAAATGCTATATTCAAATTATCTAATTATTAAGTAAATATATGAAAATGAAATGACTTTTTAGGTGAATAATTAGCAAATTATTGTGAAATTTTTGAAAATTCAACTCGAGGCTCACTGTATGTAAAGATACAGATTAGTTCCTTTAAAAAATTGCTTAATTTCTAGTGCAGCTAATAAAGCTAAAGCTATTTATATAAATCGTTAGTAAAATCAATAAATATAATAAGTCAGAAATGATCAAATATTGTTTACAAACCACCACGAAAACTATGATTGGTCACAATAAAATTTATAATTAGTGTATTATTTAAAATCAATGAAGTTATTTGGTCTCGTATTGGTGTCTGAAAAAAAGAAAACTCGTATGAAAATTTAAAATCTGCAGAAGAAGTAGGAACAGAAGTTGTAAAATTTTATATCCTTTATTTTCGTCATCAGCAGTTTCTGATCATTTGAACTTGCAGTAATCATTGCATAAGCGTAAGAATCCGCTAGAAAGAAATCTAAAGAGTTAATTATCTAGAAGGTATCTAAAGATCAGAATCAACAAAGTATTGTTCCCAAAGGCTGGATTTAGCCGTAAATATCTTTACAACTATAGTTTGAGAAATACTATTACAAAGTGATCCACATTTCCAAGTTGCAGAATATAATATATCGTTTGAGGCCGTGTATTGGTGGCATGAAGTCGTCGAATTGCTTAGATTTAATACAAAGGCAATCAATTCTCCTGTAACCAGAATAATCAGACAAGAAAACACAAAATTTATTTAAACCACATCCACCGATTTTATATAAAATAATAGTAAAATAATAATAAATAATAACCAAATACAATTAGTTTTTTATTAAAAAAAAAAGTTCCAGATAATAAGCTATTTTTGCATAAGATCTTTAAAGAAACTTGCATCATTATTTTATATACTATAAAAAACCAAATTTCTATTTGACGATTTTTATAAACAATAAAACATTTATCGCGATTTGCAAAACGATGTATCTTTTGATCAAATTTGTGTACTGTGACAACGTACAAATTCACCTAATTGTTGCTCTTTGTGTGATTGTGAAGTGATTTCTTACAGTGCCTAAATTCATCTTAAGCATTTTTGGTTGACCCGGCACATTTGAATTTTAGATACTGAATTCTTATTATTCCGTATACCAGATCTACTGCGTAGGCTACGCAACCTAGACCCTTCTAGGAGGCTAAGCAAATTTGCAGTAATGTGATACTTAGTTTTTCTTTTGTATTAAGCATGCTCCTTAGGACTCGTGATTATAAACATAAACCAACACTTCATATATGCAAGGGTGCGTTTCCGTATTAGTTTTCAAGTTTTTTTTCGCATGTATTTTGTTTTCTTTTGGGTTGATCAGATTAAAGTTTTCCGATTGGTTAATTCATGTCAGCATTAGTGATACAAATCGAAATCGAAATTAATCGATTAATTGGTTAGTTGACAATTAATCGAATGAACTTTTTAGACACCAACTAATCGATTGATCGATTAGTTGCAACTAATTGACTAAAGGATTAATTGATTAGTTGCAAAAAATCGATTGAAAAATCATTTATTTACTTAATGAATTAGTTTAACTAATTGATTACACTAGCCGATCATCCGTATTTGCATCACCCCTTCAATATCACCTATTGATATCAAAAAGCCATTAGTTAGAGGTCCGATAGGTCCTTTAAATTTCGTAAAATCCGCTTCGTTATCTCTCGTCCTTCCGTACACCGTTGGAGTTGAATTGGTATACTGTTAAAATTGGTTTGTTAGCTCTCCCATTTAACGAGTCACTCTTGTTATTGATTATAAAAATCCTTTCGATAAAATCCTTTCGGTATAATGAATCTACTAATAGACTCCCATAGCTAGTGATGGAGCAAATCGCAGTTGTTTAAAAATCCCGCGCGTCCCGAGGATTATTACCGAGATACTGTAAATTTCGTCCGGAATTATGGCATTGGCCGGAACATCACGTGATGAACCCGATCACTACCCATAGCGGAGGAAATCTTATGTGTAGCATGACTACTTCACTATAACAAGAGTGACTTGTATATGTGTCTTTTATTAAGCTAATTGACTATATGGAGCAGAAATATATTGCACAAATCACATTATTTTTATATGCCATAGGAAAAAGTGTTGATATACTGATATATGGAAATATGAAAACCTAAATGTGACGAAATTTCAAACACTAAAACCAATTGTCTCTTAGATATGAGTTTATTATAGTGAATCTGAAATATTTTAACTTTACACTGATAGTCTATATAATTGATTTAAATTGACTGTCGATCGGGCGTTACTGTGCCATTGTTTCCAAATGTTGACATTTTATGACAAACTTTCACAAGATTTTACCAACCTTCTTGAAAGTGAATATAATTATGACACAATTATCAAATTGGTGAACAGGCAGATATTCAACTTTTCAAAGTACATTCTGCCATCTTATACCAACGCTCTTCTTATTTTAAACAAAAATTAACAAATACAATTAAAGGAAATAATATCTTTAATATTAAATTACCCGATATTTCTATTAAAACATTTGATATTATTATTAAGTAAGCTATTTGAATTTTATAATAATTATAGAAGCTTTATTATACTGTAAATAACTGGAATTAACTAATAGTTTCACATTTTAATTTATTATTTGTATACTGTAGATATATTTATGGTGGTGTGGTTTCTTTAGAAAACCTTGACACTTATGGTACACTTGATCTTTTAATTGCTTTCAATGAATTTAATTTTTCAGAATTTGTTGATCGTCTTCAAATTAGCCTTATTGAAAATAACGCTTCCTGGCTTCGTTTGAATTTTTCTCGCATTTATCAGATTAGTTTTCAGAATGAAAATTTTAAAGCTTTGCAACAATTTTGTAATGACATTATTATAAAACATCCAAATTTAGGTTTTGATTCTAATGGTTTTACCAAACTTCAGGAGAATGCATTGATTTCTCTCTTAAAACATGACGACTTACAATTAGATGAATCTGTGATTTGGGATAAAGTTATTTTGTGGGGAAAAGTGCATACTCAAAATTTACCTTCTAATTATGAGCAATGGAATAAGGAAAATTTCAAATCTTTAAAAATTACTCTTCAAAATTGTTTACCTCATATTAGGTATTTTCAAATTCCTGGTGATGAAGTTTTAAAAAAAGTACGACCTTATAAAAAAATTCTTGAAGAAATTTTGTGGGATGATATTATGGCAAAATTTGCGTCTCCAAATGATCCTATTACTTCTACAATTTTGCCTCCTCGCAAAAAATTGACAACTCAGCTTCCTCCTCGAAAATCAATATCTATGCATTCATCCATAATCAATTTAAAGCATGCAGCAGAAATTTCTTCTTGGATTGATCGACGTTCAGCAACTTATGATACTACAGAAATTCCATATGAATTCAAGCTGTTACTTAGAGGCAGTAGAGATGGATTCGGAGTCAAAAGCTTTCATGAATTATGTGACAATATACCTGGCCTAATAGTCGTTTTTAAGGTTGAAAATTCAAATGAAATACTTGGTGGATATAATTCTCTTTGCTGGAAATCCACAGATATCGGATCTACCGCAGCACCTGGTAGCTTTATTTTTTCTTTAAAAAATGAAAATATGAAAGAATCTATTCTTAGTCGCGTAAATGATCAATCAAATGCAATTTTTTATGGTCCAAAATATGGTCTATGGTTTTTTTCTTTTGGACTTTATGATGAGTATGGCCTTAAAACATGTTCTTATATTAGTAGTGCCAATTCTTATCAACCGGCAATTAGAAGCACAAATGGTAAATTTCAAATAGATGATTATGAAGTTTTTCAAATAAGCAAAAATGTATAAATTCTACTACAGTTAAAGTTCGATATAACGATGTCCGCATTCTGACCTTATATAGAAATATTCAGTTATTAGAAGACAAATTTATGTTCAGATGCCAAAATTTCGTTATGCAAAAATATTCGTTATGCAAAAATTCGTTATATTGAGCATTGACTGTACATATAAATTTGTTAATTATATAGTTTATATAAATAAAGTTGTTAGTGAAAGCCATTAAGAGTATATAAAAACATAGACAACGTAACAAAGTGCTATGAGTAACGTAAAAAAAGATGTACTCCGATACATAACTACAGAACTATATCAGATATGTAGTCGATTATTTGAACTTTATTGATGACAAAATTTTAATATCTTAGTCCAGTTTCCTATTTCGTATTAGGTACTATATTCCAATTTTGACCTTCACATTTCACTGCTGATGCAATATATGTGATATTAAATAAAAAAAGGAACAACGATATAACATGAACAAAATTTAACATATTGGACACTGCATTCTAGAAAGTAAGAGATAGTGTTTGGGTCTGTATTGGCAGGAATATCAAAAATTCGTAAGAAATATTTGGAAATATTTGTTTAGAACATAATGAATATGATCTACTATTTCATAGTGTTGCGCGGCGAATCGGCGAGTCTGTCGCTAATTCTTTCCAATCCTCGTGTAACCTATGGCGGCTAAGTCGAAATAGGCGTGTTAGATTTGGCAGGGTGGTTTATCCGTAGGTAAGTACTTGTCTCTTCTCTTCT
>CAJVQA010011699.1:0-10560 GCA_910591915.1 Cetraspora pellucida
GTAGAACCTTCGGGCAGACTACTTAAATTAGACAATGACTAAAGTTGTATAAGTGGCTAGTTGTACACTCTTCCCATGGTTGCCCCCTGTGGTTGTAATGCAACCATTAGCCAAATATACTATTAATAAAATCCTGGGTCGCAAGTACTTACCTTAATATTTAAAAAAAAAAAAAAATAATCTATATGCTTCAAATCACAAAGTTATCCAAAAGAGTAATAAATGCTATTCAAAGCTTTATAATAGGTTTAGCCAAACACAAACTAGGTATTATAAGAATGATAAGTAATAGTATAATTATACACAAAAATATGAACTACTGTAATTTATTATAGAATCAACTTGTAACAAAGCAGATTATATATAGGCTTGCATGCAAGATTCAACTTAATAGAACCAGAAAAGATACTTATAAGAATTAGAATAAATCAAGGTCTTCTGCTTATTAATACAACAAAAAAAAACTAGCATAAAACAGCATCAAAAGTATATAGTAGTAGCTTATGAAAAAATGATTTGACATATCAGACAATGCTAAAAGCAAAGGATTTACAAATAACCTTTCACTTTAACAATATAAATAATAATATTTTATTTTAATTTATTTTATCTTTTATTATTATTTTTTCTATTAAGTTATAGGTTATAATATTTTTAGAAAAAGATTTAGAATATATTTAATTGTTTTTTTAAGTATTTTGTTTTTCTGCAATACTAATTCAAAACTTTTGAATAAACTAAATTAAATACTTTTTTTATATTTTATAAAAATATTTATACTTTTTTGTTATTCTTTTTTGTCTCTTTTATTATTATATTTAGAATATATACTGATTATTTTATAGAATTTTTTGAAATTAAAGGATAATAATTTTAGTATTGTGATTAGATTATTATTCTTCAAATAATAGATCTAATATTCAAATCTCTTCTATAATAAAATTTAAAAATTATATCTGTATTATAGTAATTGTTTTTTGACAATTAGTTGAATTTATGTATCTGTAATTTTAAGTATACTAAATTAGGTTTTATTTGTTATTAAAAACTTAAGACATCTATATAAAATGTAATATTATATATATATAAAGAAATGTTTGTTTTTTATTTTAAGACTGATGTTAATGATAGCTAATGCCTTTATTTGTGCTTTTAGTGAATACATTATATATTACTTGTACAAGATAAGCATACAACTAGTTATATGTGTAACTTTTGGTTACCTATTTAAGTAGTCTGCCTAAGGGTTCTACACTAGCTGCCATATCTATAATCTATTAGGAGACTATCTAATTAAATATTCTGATTCTTATACTGTATCTAGACAATTAGCATTCTGGTTCTTGTACATCTAAGTATCATCTAATCTAACATTTAGTCTCTCTTCTATATGTCTGTCAAGCCATTATACAATTATTTTTAAAGCATAACATCTGACTATAAGGCTTCAGAAGCCTTCTTGATAACTATCTATCTATTCTACAAAATATTAACAGAGCTTGCTCTTGCAGAGTTCATTCAGACTTTAGCACTTATTTCATAACATATTTCTAGTACTTTTAGTATACTTCTGTTTTTTCTCCAAACTTCCAATTCAGATAATTTGATAGAACTATGACCAGTCTATTGGTATATCAGATTGACCTGATATCTGTTTTCTCTGATCCTCTTGATTGGAATTTCACTAGCCTGGTTGGTGGTATCCCCTATTCAGAGGTTTTGTCTGTTTGAGTACTTCACATTGGTATCTGTTTCCTAGGTCTAGTCTTTATAGTAGTACTGTCAAAGATCTGTATTATTTCTCTATTCAGGTCTTTCCAAGTGGGCTTCTTGTTCCCCAATTTCTATGGATTTACATAGTCACAAGGACTTATTTTGAGTTTGCACTATCTGATGCCAATTTGCATTTATTTGTATAACCAATTACACAGATGCCCCATGACCTGCCAGTTATGCTGATGCAACTATAATTACAAGTATCTTAATCCAATCATTAGGAACAGTTGCTGTAATACAAATATTACATAGATGATTATCCAAATTTTCACCATCCATAGGTTTTGAACTCACAACCTACCACTTGGGGGGTTGACAACTTATCCACTTCACTAAGTCACCACACTCCTTATATAAAGAAATGTTAAAACTAATGCTGTATAAAACTTTGATACAAATCTACAATAAGATTATTAAACACAAAAGACTAAAAAATCAAGAAAACAGAATCCTACTTGAAAAATTTTAAATTAAAAGGTAGTATAAACTTAACTAAATCTTCTACTTTTTTAACTACATTTTCTATTCTAATTACATTTCTATATTTACATCTGCATTTTCTACTTTTTCAAATATATTAACTACAACTACATCTATATTTATATTGACTTTTCAATTACATCAGCTTTGACTAAAACTTTTGCTTTTGTAAAAAATTCATGTAACAATTATAACATAAGTAATTTTCTTTTTTTTCAAGTTGCCTTTATTAAATTATAAGCTTTGGCTTCTATTTTTTTTCTATTAACGAATGAAATTTATGTGATTTAGTAGTTCTGCATTTTATACATTTCTTAAGTTTAAGCATATTTTTATTAAATAAATTGCAATATAAGATTAACTGAATCCTCTTGAATCCCTTGATATTGTTAAAATATAATGTAAAAGCTTCAAATTTGCTTAGTACATTCAGTCACGTTTCGTAAAAAGGTTTGATTACGCGAAGCCCCTAAAAAATTATTGTCACCTTGTGTTAACTC
The DNA here is from genome assembly GCA_910591915.1 of Cetraspora pellucida. Classification (NCBI taxonomy): domain Eukaryota; kingdom Fungi; phylum Glomeromycota; class Glomeromycetes; order Diversisporales; family Gigasporaceae; genus Cetraspora; species Cetraspora pellucida. The sequence continues at coordinate 2,757 of CAJVQA010011699.1, forward strand.
ATGTAACGTCCTAATTTGGGACAGTCTTCCCTGAACTTCTAAGTCTCCAGATTTGTGTATTATTTTTTTCATGTTTTTTTATTTTTTTGATAATATCGAATCCTTGAAATTAAAAAAAAAACCAGTCACCCATAATTCTCGCCATCAATATTATTCAAACCAGTTTCAACCGGTTCACCCGATTTCAGATTATACGGGTGATCCGAGTGATCCGGTTCAGACTTTAACAATTTTATGTATTTTATTGATTTATTCGCTGGCGCAATCAAGTCGCAATCAAAAGTAATTAGAATATTAATTTTATGGAAATTCTAAAATTTAGAATATCAGATTAGTTAGATTATAAAATATACAATATAGTAGCATTAAATTTTAATATCAAAAAATATATATCGATATGCTCTTATAAATATGATGGATTTTATTGATTTTACTATTTTAACAATTATCATGAATTCGATATTAACAATTATCATGGATTCAATATAAAACAATTATCATGAATTCGATATTAACAATTATCATGGATTCAATATAAAACAATTATCATGGATTCAATATAAAACAATTATCATGATTCATATGTGGGGTCAACCCAAATTTCGGTAACTACAAGGTCATGAAAACCACATAGATCCATAGAGCGAAGTGAATGAATGAATGAAGTCATTTAATGCGGCTTATTTATAATTATTTTTCTATAAAAATAATCTATGTTTTTTTTAAAGATACTTTGATATGAATTATATATATGTACTATTAATTGCTTTAAATTAAAGAGAAACATTATTACTTATTAATACATTCTGGAACCTCTAATTTATCACCAAATTTTGACATTATCCATAATAAAACACCATTTGTCCATCCAAAACCATCTTGAACTTGATATTCACCGCCGTTACCTGGCACACCAGTGTCTAACGCGCTATATTCTATGAATTACGAACAAAACCAGTTTAATTATAAAAAATTTATTTATAGTTAGCATTAGAATTTACAAAGAGATTAAAGAAACTTAACATACTTTCAAACATATGCCCAATGTCGGTAGTGCCTTGTAATTTAGTCAATAATCCGGGTATGGATCCACCCGTTGAATACCAAGCGCACATTACAGAAGAAACATAACGTTGACTTGTCTCCAATGCAAGATTTAGGAACTTTGGATCCTCTTCATTTTGAGAATTACTATAATAACCATGATAAGAATTTAAAAGACCTTTGATTATTGCATAAGTCAATGGAGGCCAGGCATTTGGGAAATCCCATTGTAAACTGGAATTAATCAATGTGACTGGTGGACAACCTTTGTACTTGGATAAGAGGGTTGATACAATAGAGAAAGATTTGATATTATTTTTCGAATCTGTGAGCATTTCTTTTGGTAATGATTGAGCCCTAGAAATAAAATAATATATATATATATATATATTAGTAACAATATTAGTAAGAATATTAGTAAACATATTAATTAAATCTTACCAAAATGGAAAATAAGTTGCCAGAGAAAATATTTTAGATTGAGTATTACTGGTAAGGTTATAATCTCTAAAAGTTCCAGTATTATCATCCCAAAGTAACTTGATCATTCCTTCAAGTCTTTCTTCTGCTGATTTCTTTAACCGTTTTACCGTCTCCTTTACTGTTTTCCAATCATCAACTTGTTTAGCAAATTCGGATAAAGTAATTTCATTCATATATAAAATTGAATTTAATTCAATTGGGATTACAGCTCTAGTATTTAGTGTACGAAGAATTTCATAGTTATTACTAGAACTATTAGTTGATGGTTTAATGTGAGGATTTCTTGCCCATCTCGAAGAGAAATCCCATCCTGATTCTGCAGCTGTTGCTATGTCCGAATATAATCCTTGTTTCACAGTTGAATTAAATGAATCCAATTCGACAGTAGTATAATCTTCAAGATAACTTTCAGGGCGTGGATAAATATTATAAACATCATAATGACTTAAATAAAATGTTTTATCATTTTTATGTACACTTATTGTATTATTTTTGTACCAAAAATCATATTCTTTGAGTAATGTTGGAAATGCTTTACGAAGGAGTAAAGTATCATTGGTAGCTTCGTAATAAATTTTCACCATTTGAGTCAATAATGGAGGTTGTGAACGATTTAAATAATATATTCGTGAACCATTAGCTTAATTAAAATAAAAGTTACTAATTAAAAAAAAAATAACTAAGATAGATAAATTAACAATTAATAATTAATATTTACTTACGCACAAATCCATAAATCTCTATCAAATCCAAAAAATTCTCAATCATATTCTTAGCAATTTCATATAATTCACTAACCAATAAACCTTCAATAACAAAATAACTATCCCAATAATAAATTTCTCGGAATCTTCCACCAGGTATTACGAAACTCCTGTTAACTGGGATAAAACTTGACACACATCCTGAACACATAAAGCTTTGATCAACTTTGCGTGTAAGATTTGGCCAATAATTATGTACTTGTTTTGCAAATTCACGAATAATTGGTTGTTTAATTTTTTCAAGAAAAGATGGAGACTGATTAAAGTTGGGAATTTCAGTTTGAATTAATTCTTGACCTTCTTTAGAAAAATAAGTGTTGACAAAATCTTGAAGTATAGATATAGATGCATTTTGAGGGAGTTTTGAACCAGCTTCGAGAACTTCCTCAAGTGGTTTCTTTGTTGGCTATTTAAATAAACCCATATTTAGATCAAACAAAAATTGATTATCTTTAATTATCTTTAATTATCTTTAAATAATCAACTTTACCATATCAACAAAAGTTTTTGAATCATTAAATAGGCGAGCTAATTGAATTTTTTCAAGAATTGGACCGGAACAATATATTGGAATATCACAATTAAGTTGTGCGCCAAAACCTACATTTATCGACCATATAAAAATGACCAACCAACAACTAGGTTTTTGAATTTGCATCTTTGCAGATTAAATTTTGATAGATATAAGATTTACTCGTGGCAAAGTTAAATAGAAAGTGTGTATAAAAAAAAAAAAAAAAAAAAGAAAAGTAAGAAACCAAACGTAATGATTAATCGTGAGGCTAATAAGCTTTTATAGATTACGTATGAGCCATAACGACGACGATAACGACAATGGATCGGTGGTAACCCGTTAAGAGTTAAAAAAAATGAATAACCAGTAGGAGTTGAAAAAAGGTAAAATGGCTTTGCTGGCTTAGCACAATAAACTTAAAAACTTTGAACTCATTATTTATATATATTTATACACATAATACACTTAAAGTTGGTACTCCAATACCTGTTAAAAATTTATTAACATTTTTGATGTATGCACGAAGATCCAATTTCAGGGGCATAATTTAATAGGTCAACTACATGCATTCATGCATTTACTGCATTTCAGCATTTACTGCAATTCATTGTATTCAATGCGTATAAATGGTTACTTTCACCCATGTGAAACAAAAAAATATATATTGTATCACTGTACAAATATAATATGCATAAATTCAAATATCCTAATTAGATTTGTAAAAAATTATAAATAAAGACGTGACGACTCCGAATTATTCCATGGAAAGTTAAGGCAAATTTTAATGGCTTTTTTTTTTAATAGTAATATTTTTATACAAATGTGTGTTGATAAAGAGCCGAAATCATAATTAAGTATAAGCCGCAAACAATTGTTTAGACATATATGTCGAAATAAAATCATTTAGTTGTTCCTTATAACATACTTATAGCATACATACATACTATATATACATATGTACGTATGTATAAATGTTAAGGAGTGACATACTTTTAATTTGTAATCATAAAGCTTTTTATTATAACGATAATAGCAAAAAAAGAACAGTTTTCTAAAAAAAAAGTCAGGCTGAATTACGAGAAAACAATTAGCCTATATATATACAAGTACTAATTTGTAAATCTGTGTAATATAACGACATAATTATATTTAAGGTTTACGTACATATACGTAAAAAAATTTCTATTTATAACGTATTTATTGTATATACATAACAAGTCATTTTCGGAGCATAGCAAATCATTACTCCCTGAATCGATGAACTTTTGATGTTGGCCGATGCTGGTAACTTATCGATTCGGTTTAGTGAATAATAGTTGCAGAAAAATTCGCGATCAAGTGATTTCGACCCATTTTGTATTTTGATATTACATTCTGACTGCGTTATGAAGTTCAGAACGATCAGAAACATTTGATCGCGAAACTTTTCTTTCCAACACTATCTTACCTTTCGTTTAGCGGCAATTTTTTAGAATTATGAAAATAACTGCTATTGTTCTCATAATCCGGCCAGGTCATGAAATTAAGGATTGAACCTAGGGTGAGTGGCACCAACCTACCTAGCATCACCCAAAAATCAGTTCCTAAATATCAGCACTCTGATAGGTTGATATACCGCATAAAAATTTTAATTAGTAATGCTTATCGATATATGGGATAATGAATTGCATAGTAACACTTATTAAGCTAATGAAAAACTTATTTTTGTTGGATTTATTAGGTTAAATTAATAAATTAAAAATCGAATAAATCAGGATTGTTTCAGGATTAGATTTTTTTTTTTCATGTATCTATCTGCTCACAAAACAATTAAAAAACTTGGAATTTCATCTGATACTTTGAGATGTTGATTAAAACAAAGAAAGTTATCTGTAAAGACATCTTCATCTGAGACTCATCTCTATGATATTTCTTCTTTTTTTCCAGAATTGATTACTTAAAATGATACCTCAACCATCTTCATTACTAAAAAGAAAGGTTTCTTGTATGCACATGTCTTGAGTAACAAACAGAAAGAAGATCTTGAAAGGCAAAAACAATTTCTCAGATCTAGATTCCACAATTATAAACTTATTAGTGACATTGGGTCAAGCATCAATTTCAAAAAAATGATCTTAAAATCTTATTGAAATAATCAAATAAAGGAATAGTCTTAAAAATTATGATTACTCACAAAGACAGATTATGCAGATTCACATATGAACTCATCAAGTATATTTTCTTATTATATTCTATAAAACTCATAGTTTTCTTTAACAAATCAAATTTCAATAAACATAAATTATTTTTGTTATTAATATTGTGTTTATTTGTAAAATGCAAAGACAAAAAGTTACAAGATACAGAAAAGAAAAAAAAAAGATGATAATTGTTTAAAAAACAAAGAAACAGAAATACAAAACAAGTTTAAACAGAACATTGATAATCAAAATGTATTCAAATCATTTACAAAAAAAAATTTAAAAAGATAATTTAAATTAACAAAATTTATTTATAATTTAGTTATAAAATAGAATATGAAGAGATGTTTCTTCAATGTTAATAAATAAAAAAAATAAATAAAACCTCAGATATTAAAAAATAAGTTAGAATTTTATTTGAACATTGAGAATGAATAATTTTATAAAACATGTATATGAAGTGAATGAAAATTTATTAAAAACATAATATGATTAGATCTTTGACTAAAAAATCTATATAACAAAGTTCTTATGAACATTATAGATAAAAGTATCAATGAAGTTCTAACTGCTAGAATGAATATAATACAAAACAATCTGAAAAATATCAAAAGTTTTTCTTGTCATTCAAATCAAAAAAAGATCTAAGGTAAATGATAAGTATTTATATTCAAAATTTTCAAAAAATATTTAAATTATTTCTACATATTTTATCTTTACAATTACAATTTTTTGAAACACAAATATCTTAAACCTAATAATATTATGATTAATAAATAAAATCTGAGACTTTTCTATTCAGAAAAAAAAAGAAAAAACAATAATTAGTCTTCTATTAAAATAGATTATAATTATAAACTCACTTACTTATATAAAACAAATAAATATATTTTTTATTGGGTTTATAAGAAGCAAGTATAAATTTGTAAGACACAAGATATAATTTATGCTGTCTTAATAGATCCTAGTATCAGAACTCCATTTACCTGGTATTCTTTTACAAAAGGTGTTAGAAAGATTGGTAATCATAATATAGTAGATTATACAAATACATAAATAACCTTATTTTAAAAAAAGATAAATTATTCAATTTTAAATCTAACTATAAGAAAAAAAGCTTTTTATTTGAACAAGCTAATACATAAAATAAAAAGAAAATCTATAAATTACAAAATAAGATTTATAAAAAAATGATCAAATTCTTAATAGACAAATTTGATATCTTTGTAATTTTATTTTTTAAAACATCAATATGATTAACAGAAAGACCAGAAAGATAAACAAAAAAAATAGTAAAAAGAATGTTAGGATAGTCTTATTACAAGTTTAAACAAAGATTAATCTTAAAATCTGAAGAAAAAGATAACAAAGTGATCTTTTAAAATGAAGCTTATACTTTAAAAACATGCAATTGGTATAGTAATATGCAAAATATCAGTAAATTAAAAATATACAATACAAAAATTATAACATTAAGATTAACAAAAATATAAACAGTATTTAAAAAATACTTTTTTAGGCTTTATTTAATGAAGCTATGATCTTATTATAAGACATCTTTATGCAGAAAATAGTAATTTTATTTAGTAATACTTAGTATTAATTACTATTGATATATTACAATCTATTTAAAAAATAAAGTATTAATATTTTTTATTTGTAAATTACATTTTTGTTTAATTTCTTTACATATTTTATAATGATAATAAATGTAAAATAATTATATTAAAGATATTTTTTTAATTGAATATGATTATTTAAAAAAACTTAATTAAACTTGCAACTTTATATTTATTAAATATATATTAGTAGCACTAAGGCTATGAATAGCAGCATCACAATGAATTTTCTTATTACTTTTTTTATAATTATTTTTAAATTATATAAATTAATAAATCGAAAGACTTCATCAGAAGTATATTTCTGATTTAATTTTTTTTATCTAAATGTTTAATATTGTTTATTATTTTAGTAAAAGCATAAGTAGTTAATATTAAAGTCTAAATTAAATTATTATATTTCTTTTTTATTTTAAATTTTCTTATAACTAAAATTAATCTTAACTATTTAAAAAATCTATAATTTATTACAAAAAAAAACTTAGAATATACAAATAATTATATAAATAAAATTGTACAAAAATTAAAAATTTATAAACTTATGTAAGTTTATTGCTAGTAAAAAGTATTTATATTATAGAATGTGGTGACCTAGTGAAGTAAACAAATTGTTAACTTCCAAGTAACAGATCTAGTATTTAAATCTTATAGATGACAAAATTTAGAAATTATATCTATATTATAGTAATTGTATTTGTTAATCAGTTAAATTAAAAAGATAATTTGTAATCTTAGAAATACTATCTTGAATAGAAGCTTAGAGCATTTATATAAAGTATAATAAAGCATTTATATAAAGTATAATAAAGCATCTATATAAAGTATAATGTTATATATATATATAGAAATATTAAAAAAACAATGTTATATAAAACTTAATACAAATTTATAATAAAATTATTAAACATATATTAAGAAACTAAAATATAGAAATCTACTTAAAAGGGGTGTGGCGACCTAGTGAAGTGGTCAGGTTGTCAACCCTCCAAGTAGTAGGTTGGATGTTCAAATCCCATCGATAACGAAAAATTTGAATAATTATCTATGTAATATTCATATTACGACAACTGTTACTAATGATTGGGTTAGGATACCTGTAATAGTAGTCGCACTAGCATAACTAGTAGGTCATGGGGCATTCGTGTAACAGGTCACATGACATTGTCCTTTGGGACAAGGTTGTGGTTACATGAAGGAATG
>CAJVQA010011700.1:0-10560 GCA_910591915.1 Cetraspora pellucida
AAACATTTATATGCTTACAAAGCCAGTACAGTTGTCTTCTACAATTTTAACTACAATCTGAGAACTCCATTAGTAGCTGGCTAAATTGTTTGTCTTATTTAGCATCTAAAAATCCAATATTCAATTTAGATAGTTCTGAACTAACACTATATTCTTCATAAGAGATTATAGTAACAATTGTAAAAACTTAATGCATATTGTCTAATTCAACAGGTAGATTTTTATTCTGCCTAGGATGATCTAAAAATTTGACTTTTCTTATTCTTGAACAAAGAATATATATTATTATTGAATAGTCCAAGTATTCTGTTAGAATACTTGTAGAAAGATCTGAGTAAATCTTTCTAACTTTTCTATCTTTTGTTGGAACTGTAAAACAAGTTGGTTCTAAGTTTGACTTGTTGTTGTAGTTGTGCAACTTGTAGTTGCAAGTGGTCTGGTTCTGGTAAAGTTGTATTAATAAAGCTAGACAGTAGGTTTACTAGTTCTAGTATAGGAGATTCATAAATAAGAACTGAAGAAGAAGCAAAGTTTTGGCTATATTCTTGATAAGCATCTAACTTATTTTAATGCTTAACATATAAGCATCCTTTACAAAAGATAACAGAAGCACTAAATTGTTAACAAAGATAAGCAATAGCAAGCAAATGATCAAATTCTGGATGGCTAATATCAAAAGACTTAGCCAAAGTTTGTTGAAGAAGTTGCTTTTTTTTCATCAAAAACAGCTTGTTTAGCTTGTAAAATAAGATTCATTTTTTTATATGTTCAAGGTCAATTGATTTGGTCATTTATTTAAGGTTTCAATGCTTCAGTAATAGTAAGATCTGTTTTTTGCAAATAAATTTTAGCAAGACAGAAAAAACAAGTTTGCTTCATTTTATATTAGAATTTAGCACTTCTGGTTAACTTAGTATAGTGTCTGATTTGGGTTCACAGATTGTAGTTAAAATTGTAGAAGACAACTGTACTGGCTTTGTAAGCATATAAATGTTTAAGTTTATAAAACTATATTTCTTCTATAATATTTTCTAAATTATACATTCTGTTTCTGAATTTAACATGTTTGCATAATTTGCATTTAACCAAGGTTCTATGTCTATTATCTTGGGCATAGTAGTACTGGCTTCTAGGATTATTATGATTAAGACTTTGGTAAAAGTCTGTATAGCAACCTTTACAAACAAAAACTTTATCTAATTCTTGTAAGGTTTTTGATCTTTGAGAATTCTTGCAATGGCAATAATAGTAAATATGATGATTGCTATAGTAGTATTGTTTTTGGACTTTAACTTTATTAGGATTATATTTACATTAATAGGTTTAACTCTAATGCTTAAGAGGAGCTAAGGAATAGTTAATAGCAATATGTTTTATTGAGTTGCATTCATAATAAATATTTCAGAGCATTATTAATAGAGATGTTCAGAACTTTGGCAGTTCTTGCAAGTTTCTTTTCAAGCAGCTTATAATTGATAATAGATAGCAATATGTTCTTTATGATAATATTGGTTGCAAGTATTTTAAAGGTAGTTAGCAAAGAAGTAGTCAGAGGATTTACAGTTGCCATATATATGAAATGAGGCAGTTTGAATTCATCATTAAGGTTGGTAGATAGTTTATTCTTTATTGTTTATTTCTAAGGTAAGCTGAGCAGTATATGCTTTATGAGAAGTTAGATACTCTTGTTTATAAAGGTTATGCTTTTTTGGGTTTGTTACTGTTAGTTGAACAGATAAGATATGATCACTTTTATAAATAATTGATACAAAAACCTTTTTGTTATTTTACTTAAATGAATAACAACTATTTTTTCAGTTATAGCTGGCACCAACTTTCTTAAACCAGTTATTATCAAGAAGAAAAGAGTAAAAAGTAGCAGGAATAACTTTAACAGTAATTGGAATAATCATTTCTTTAATTTCTATAAAAAGATCCTTAATAATTTCTAGAGAGTATATAAAAGTCCTAGTTGCAATGACAATTAGGCTAGTAGAGACTTGTTTAATTTTGAGTCCTAATGTTTTAACAGTCTAATAAGTGATTATACTAATAGCAGCATTACTATTAATGATAACTTGGTAAGGTCTGTTTCTAAGTGAAATGTTGCATTTTATAGAGGCAGTATAAGTAGATAATTAGACTAAGTTAGCATTTTTAGCTTCTTTATACAGATATATAGACAAATAAAAGGATTGTTGAAAACTTGTTTTTATTTTTTTGATGTTGTAATAGGAGAAGTAGAAGAAAATTCTTCATAGCCAAGATAGTTAATTTTTTTATAGTAGGATAAGAGTGAATAAAAACTAGTTTGTCTTTTATCACTATTATAAAAGTTTGAGTATTTGCTTTTTTTTCTAGAGTTTTCTCTTTCTCTAAAAGAGTTTTAATAATAAAATTTATTATAACTTTGAGAGTGAGATCTTTGGTTGCTTCTATTATTCCTTCCATAATTATCTCTTTTGTTAGATTATTGTTCAGTTCATCTGATTTTACATTTAGCAATAAAATGTTTTGTGCATTTACAGTAGTGGCAGCAGTGTGAATTTTTAGCTTAAGGTCTGTTGGTGTTAGGTGTAGCTACATAGTTAGTAGATTGAAGTTGAGATGGTTGCTATTGCTATGCTAAATTAATACTAAGTTTAGCAATCTGATCTGTTAGTTGTTTAATAGCTTGGTTTTTTCTGTAATAGTATTAGTAGTCATTACATGTTCAGTTTTCTATTATTTAGCAATGATAATAGTAGTATTTAGATTAGCAGGTTTACTAATTTGCATATTAATAAAAAATTCAAAATATAGTTCTTAAATAAATAGTTGTTTAGTAAAGTCAACAGAAAAGGCATTACCAGAGTCAACTCATCTTTTCAATTGTCTAAAATAATTGACATAGACATCTGCTGTATCTGGACTTTGTTTAATATCAAAAAGCTGTTTCTGCCAAATAGCTTTTTGTTTAGGTATATAAAAGCAAAGCCTAAAAAAATATTTAAAGCTTTTGTCTTAATAGGCATTATTATTAAAAGTATTTGAGGTAGAATGAAGACTTTGTCACTAATCTAATGCAATTTCTTTTAAATATACAGAAGTAAGTTCTAATTTTCAAGTAGCATCCTATTTGTTAGCAATAACAGCTCTTTGAAAATCTTTGAGCCATTGTTCTGAATCTTGAGTTCCATTACTATAAAAGAAGTTAGCCTTTATAAGAGCTTTTTCACTTATATTAAAAATATTAGTAAAGTTAGTCATAGCTTGTATAGCTTGTTATGCTATATCATTAAGTAGATCAGGAGGGTTATTAAGAATAGGTAGAAGTGGAAGAAGAAGTTAAGGTTGAACAGCAACAGATTGTAGTAGAAAAAGTGCAAGTTGAGATAAAGGTAAAGAAGAAGGACTATTTTCAAGAGTTTGTTGTTATAATAAGTTAGTAGAAGTGTGGTGTAAGCTAAAAGTTTTTGTAAGGTCTACAGAAGCAGTAATATATTCTTTTGTTTCTAAATTGTTAGTGAGTAATAGAGGGATTTTTAGAGTTTTTCAGAAGTGTAATAAGTATTAGAAAGTTCAGTAGATATAACTAATTCATTATAAGGAGCTAAGCTATTTTCTGAGTTGTGTAAAAAGAAAATATTATTGATAAAAGTAAAATTAATAGTAGGTAGTAGAATAAAACTTTCTAAATTTCTAAGATGTTGACTAAATTCTTTTAGTTTTTTGAAACAAAACTTAGAGAAGTATCAAGATAAAGATTAAAAGTGTTTTGGTATTCAAAAAGTAAGATAGAAAGTTGAAAAAGATTGGTATATCTTCTAACTAGAGTTAAAGCTATAGTTTTAGAATTACTAATGTTTTGTTAATATCAACAACTAAAAATAATAATGCAAAGGCAAAGTATAACTCAGTTTGGATATAAAGTAATAAGTATAGTAAAGTTGTCCTAAGTTTGAAAGGAATAATGTTGAGCTACAAAGTTGGTTCTGTATTAAGTTCAAAATTATCTAAAATCTAAATAAGAGCTAGTATATTGAAAGAAGTAATACTAAAAATAAGATAAATCTAAATGCTATGCTTGAAGTACATCTATTGCAAAATGAGATCCAGTTAGATATGCTTGTTGATGGCTTTGAATGTTCTTATTATGAAGTTTAGCAGCAGTATGAACTATAAAAGAAAAGGTGTTTATACATCTAAGACTCTGCTAGGATAACTAATACTTATTCAGATTTCTTGTTGAAATAACTAATACTTGTTTAGATCTTTTGCTAGGATAACTAATACTCATCTGAGTCTCTTATTAAAATAACTAATATTCATCTGAGTCTCTTGCTAGGATAACTTTTTCAATTCATTTAAGAATGTTATATTTGAAATAACTTGTTTCTTTCTAAAAATTTAACCTTTCTGCTAGAAGGCACTAAATGTTATAGGTGAAAGCCTTCTTAATTTTCATATTATAACAATGACATAGTACAGAGAATCCTTTACAGATATATGCAATGTTTATGAAAAAAGTATAACTTCTGTTAAACATTGTTAAGAAACTATACTCTTCTCTGAAGCAGTTCAAAAAAGATAATATAATACTAATAACTTTACTTTATTTTACTAAAAAAAGATAAATTTTGACTGTAGAAATTATTCTAGAGAGAAAGTATTAATACAGTTTATAGTCAAAAGCTGTTTATTAAAGTAATGACAAGAAGGGCTATCTTTAGATTTCTGTTTCTAAAGAATCCCAAGATATGTTTACAATATTAAAGAGAAAAGAGATGTCTGTTGCTTAATTGCATTTGAGAAATTTAGCAGAGTTTATATATCTGTGAGCTAAGCAGTTAAGTGGCCAAGTGACTAAGCAACTAAGTGACTAAGTGACTAAGTATTAAATAACTAAGCATTAAGTAACTAAGCAACTAAGTAACTAATTGATTATTAAATAACCAAAAGGTTTTAGCAATTAATAACTAATGATTATTAAGCAACTAATTACTAAGTAACTAAGTAACTAGGTAACTAAGTAACTAAGCAACTAAGCAGTTATACAACTAAGCAACTAAGCAATTACTAATCAACCAGAAAGTTCTAGCAACTACTAATAATAATATAGGCTTGGTGCTACAGAAAAGAAGAAAATCAACAAATTTTTTAAAACCTATTTTTTTGTATAAATCAATTTAGAATAAGATTAGAATTATTTTTTACTTAAAACACAAAAACAATTGTCTTAATAAAATCTTGCAGAATAGCTTTTTGAAATTTGTATTTTCTTATAATTTATTATAAAACTTATAATATAAAAATTGATTTTCCAAAGATCTTTTTTTTTGTTAATTTTACTCTTTTTTGTAGCACCAAGCCTATATAATAATAAAATAACTAATTCTAAATAATAATAATAATAAAATAATAATAATAATAATAACTAATAATAATAATAAAATAATAATAATTCATTTTATAACAGTATATAGTTTCAAGAATTTAATAAAATACTAGCATAACTGCTTAAGCTTTAAAAAAAATAAAAATAAAAAATTTAATATAAAAGAATACAAAAGTAAAAAAAAATATAATATAATAAATAAAATAATATATATAAACAAAAAAAAGTTAGCAAAAAAAAAACAAAATGTAGTAATTTAGTAAAGTAAATAAGTTATCAACTTTTTAAGTTGTAGATTGTATATTCGAAACCTATTAACACCCAAAATTTAGACAATCACTTATATAATATTTGTATTATAGCAACTGTTTTTAATGATTAGATTAGAATATCTGTAATTGCAGTTATACTTGCATAATTAGCAAGTTATAAGACATCTGTGTAACTAATTATATAAAGAAATATAATCTAATATTAGATAGTATAAACTCTAGATAAGTTCTTGTAATTATATAAATTTGTAAAATTAAAAAACAAAATCTATTTAGAAAAACCTAAGTAAAAAGATAATATAAATCTTTGATAATACTACTATAAAGGCTAGCTTTATAAAATAAATATTAATATAAAAGAATCAAATAGGCAAGAATCTTTAAATAAAAATATTATCAATTAGGTTGCTATAATTAAACTAAAGAAAAAGAATATCAGAGTTAATCTGATATACCAATAAACTGATCATATATTATTAAATTTTTTAAATTTAATAATTTCAAAAGAATTGTATTTAATATAAAATATTATAAAAGAATTTAAAAAACTGCACTGATCTTAAATTTTTTTTAAAAAACTTTATAATATTATAATAATAAAAAATGTTTAGCAAATTATTCTAATTATAATAATAGTCAAATTATTAAATTTGAATAAGTATTCAATAAGAAAGCTTAAATGTAATTTTTCAAAATATTTATAATATTTTGTAATTATTTTAAAATATTTATAATAGTTTAAGAGTTGTGTTTAAGTTATCTTAATAAATACTTATTCAAATTTAATAATTTAACTATTATTATGACCAAAATAATTTGCTAAACATTTTTTTTTGGTATTAAGGTAATGCTAAACATTTTTTATTATTATAATATTACAAAATTTTTTAATAAATTTTAAAATTAACAGTTTTTTAAATTCTGTTATAATATTTTATATTAAATATAATTCTTTTAAAATTATTATATTTAAAAAATTTAATAATGTATTTCTATTAGTTTATCTGAATTAGAAGTTTAAAAACAATACAAAGGTATATTAAAGTATTCCAGATATGCTGTAAAATAATACTAGAATTCAAATAAACTCTGTAAAAGTATAGTGATTTAATTTCTAATTCTGATTGCAAATATTGATTTTATTATAATAATATCAAGTTAGATGTAAAAATAAGTACAAAAACTTCAGAAAGTTTATTTTAAAGATAAAATAATCTTAAAGTTATGATAATAATTTGAATATGATCTAATTATATTAACATAAATTACAGGTCCAAAAAATTTAAAATAAAACATTTAAGCAAAGGTATTAGATATAACAATTAGTAAAATTTTTAAACAAACTTTTTAAATAAGTAATATAAAAAAGTTATATACAAAGGTGTGATGACTTAGTGAAATAGTTAAGTTGTCAACCTTCCAAGTAGTAGATTGAGAGTTCAAAACCTACTAACAATGAAAATTTGAAAAACCACCTATATTATATTAGTATTACAAAAGGTAAGCAGTATTATGACAATAATACTCTATTGATCAGTTGAGATCAGTACTTGTAACATAGTCATACCAAATAACTGGCAGATTCTGAGATATTTTTGCAATATTGGAATTATACAGAGGAATGCAAACTAGCATCAAGCAGTACAAACCCAAGATAAGTCCTCTTAGCTGTGTAAATTCATAAACTGAAAAACTAAAGCCTACTTGAAAAGACCTAAATAAAGAAGTAGCACAGATCTTTGATAGTTATATTATAAAGACTAGACCTAAAAAACATATACCAATGTGAAAGGAATTAGGTAGACAAGAATCTCAGATGAGAAATACTACCAACCAGACTATCAAAAGTCTCAAACTAGGGAAAAAGAACCTTGAAAGACAGACTCTGAAGTACCAGAAACAGGTTTTAATCCTACCAGGCTATCTGAATTAAGAGTCTAAAGTCAGAAACAGGAGTATACTATAAGTACTAGAGATATGTTATAAAGTTAATGCTGAGGTTTAGGTAAACTTTACAAGACCGAGTCCTATTAACAAAAGACTAAATGTGAGTAGTTAGTTAGCAGAAAGGCCTTCTGAAGCCCTATAGTTAGATGATATACTCTGAAATATGAAATAGTTTGACAAATATACAGACAAAGAGGTCACAATTAGGTTAGATAGCACTTAGGTGTACAGGAACTTGTATGCTATTTATCAGTATAAGTATAAAGATCAGAGTGTTTAAATAAGTAATCTCTTAGTAGATTGCAGATATAGCAGCTAGTATAAAACCTGTTATATAGGCAGACTACTTAAAATAAACAACCAAAAGTTGTATATATAACTAGTTGTATACTTACTTTGTACAAGTTATATAATTATAATTAAAATACAATAAAGGCAATAGCTACTAATAACTATAGTCTTAGTATAAAAAAAAAAAAAAGTTATATATATAGCTAATTATATACTATTTCTATAATAGTTTTTTACAAAACATATTACCAAAAAATATTAATAAAAGTTAAAAAAACAAAGAGATTATAACTTTCATCATAGTAAAAAAAAAGATTAACTTAGTATAAAAGAAAGTTTTAAATATAAGTATATTACATTTACAAACTTCTAATTTTTATATGTAATTTGTATTATGTTATACTATAATTATATACTAGTTAATTGATAAATTATCAATTAATCTAATTTTAAGAATATGAAGTATATAAATTATTTGTTATATAGTTTTATATATTTTTTAAAAGTTTTATATAAAATCAATATATATTACTAATAAAATTTTTTTTTTTTGTTTTTTTAACCTTAAGCAGTTATACTAATACTTTATTAAGATTCTTGAAACTATATACATACATAATTACATAAAATTTCCTAATACTTAAGTTTAGCATCACTCGGCCACCCTAATGGTACCTAAGTGCAACCTGCTACACTATCTCAGTTAGAGATAGACTGCTCGTCTAACTACTTAAAGCCATACCAGAAGGGTCTTCTCCTTTCTGTAACAAGCATATCAATTGTCTTTAATGCTTCATTCTTCATTTGTTTTCCTTTTTCTGTTTTCTTTTCTTTCTTATCTTCTTTTAATATTCTACTTTCTATCTTCTTTCCTTTTAATCTTTTTTTCTCTCCCTCACCTTTCTTTATTCTATTTGTTATATTAGAGCTCTTTTCTCATTCTTGTACTCTTTCACATCGAACTCTCCACACTTGATCATAAAAGATGTTCTATACTGTTTTAGTTGCTATATCTATACATTTCTGTGTCCCATTTTTGTTTAACAACTGTTTGATTCTTTTTTTAATCTTAAGTATTGTAAGCCCTTTTATTAGTGCTTTTCTGTTCTCAATTTCTTCTTTCTCTGTTTTTCTGAAAAGTGTCATATATAGTACTTGTGATGGAATTCTGTCTTTTTCTCTTTCTTTGAGACCATTCCATGCTGTTGTTGCTAACACTTTTTGGATCTGTTTCTACAGACTTCTTTGTTTGCTACAGCTTGCCATATGTGCTTAAGTTTCTATCTTACCCTCTTGACACACTTGGCAGTCTGCTGTTGTATATACTTCTGGTCTTCTTCTGTTTAGTTCTTCTAATGTTGGTAAATTGTCCATTATACATTTAATTGCTGTTGCTTTTCTTGTACTAAGTCTTCTAGATGTACAATATACTCCACTAGTTCTATTCATTTCTTTCCAGAAGCTTGACCAGTTGTGTAGTGCTTGTTCAGTTTCTGACTCTAGTAATCTAATTTGTTTTGTTTCTTACCAGTTAGCTCCAATTCTAGCATTAACAATTATCTTGCAAAGAAGTCTTATTAGTATGTCAATCTTTTTGCTTTCCCATTCTATATAGTACTTTATGCTGTTATATTTGATTTTTTTAACACAAATTATTTCTTTGCTATTTGCTCCTTTCTTTGCAAATAAATCTGCTTTATCATTCTACTTGTCTTCACTATGACTTTTAACTTTAACTATTTCTATTTTAATGTTTTTGCTTTTGATTAAGTCTGTAATATTCATTATCTACATTGCATTTTTCTTTTTGAAAATTCTTTCGTCTCCCATACTTTGTATTGCTTTGTTAATATTTCTTAATGCTGTACTGCTATCTGTAAATATTTCTATATTTTTCTCCTCTGGTACTATTAGAATTGCAGACCATATTGCTGCTAATTTTGCTATTGTTGATAAGGGTTATTCTTCGAGTCCTAGTGCTCCTTCCTCTTCTGGCCAATCCTTTCTATCTCCCAATTGCACCCAACTGATATCTATTCTTTCTGTGCTATCTCTTGCCTTCTTTTTATACAGTACTCTATCTGTATAAAAGGTATACTTGTTCTTGTTTCTTCTTTTATTTCTTGCTAAAATTTCTATTAAGTGATTCGCAATTTTATTGCTTATCCTTTGTTTTCTAATTAACTCTACCTCTAATTCTTCTATTTGTTTTATTTCATTAGGTTTCTTTCATCTTTTCTCTAATCCTCTGTTGTTCTGTTGTCTGTTATCTGTTCAAGTGTTGCATTAATTCTGTTATTGCCTTTTTCGATTATTGTTTCTAGAACTGCTTTTGTATTATAATTATGTTTTATCTATTTCTCACAGTTGTCTGATGTTTCCTCTGTTTGTTTTCACAACCTTTGCATTTACTTATTTCTATGATTGTTTTCTCTCTTCTTTCTTTATTATCCAATGCTCTGCTAGTAATTTTTCCCTCTTCTTCTTGATTACTTTACTGAGTCATTGATTGTGTTTTGACCCATGTATAATCTATTCTTTTTTTCTTCAATCTTCTGACAACTTCATCTATTTGATCTTTAATGCTTAAGTGTTGTAGCTGTTTGTTTTATAGTTGTCATGTATTTCTCTGCTTGTTTGTGTTACTAGCAGTTTTCTTTCTATTTCACCAAA
>CAJVQA010011701.1:0-10559 GCA_910591915.1 Cetraspora pellucida
AAATTAATTTAATTTTTTTTTATAAATATATTCTATATATCTTCAAATATTAAATATATTTATTTAATTGTAAGTTATTATATAAAATTTTATGTAATTATATTTTAAATCAAATGTATCAAGTTGGTGTATTATACTTAATGGGATGACCAATAATACAAAATTATTCTTATGTGTAAGTTAATATCTAATATGAATATCAATTAATTAATCAAAACCCAAAATTAATTAAACATAGCTTTGCTATAGTATTTATAGCAAAGATATGTTTAATTAATTTTGGTTATTAGTAGATTTTTGTTTTTTTTATACAATATATTGATTTTTTATTGTAATAAACTGATGTATTATTTTCTCTTGACAATTTGAATTTTCAAAATTAATTGAATTCAGTCTAAAAATATAAAAAAATTAGGAATAAATTTCTATTTAGTCTCTTCTAAATTATAAAGCATAATATAGCAAAATATTATGCTAAAGAATGTCAAATAATTTGAATAATTTGGGAGCATCATTGGTATCAGCAAGAGAAGTACTTAAAAAGGCTATTACCAGATAGACATAAATGTGTAAAGAAAAAATTAAAGTGCAATATACATGCTTCTGCTGTATATTATTTTTTTATTTTTATTACTCTTTTTTATTTATTTTATTTTATTTTATTTATTATGTTTATTTTATTATTTATTTTATTTTATTTGTTTTTTTTGATACACTTTATTTTATTTTTATATTTATTTTATTGTCTTATTTAGATTATATTATTAGGAAAATATTAATATAAGTATTAGCATTATTTATCTTATTTTTAATCTAGAAAATATGAAGGTGAAAGAGAGGCTTTTTCTACTTAAAAAAAAGAAAGATCAGGTTTTATACTAAAATTTGTTTAAAAATATGCCTAAAAATTAATTAATATTAGATCTTGATCATATTTTAACTATCAGAGGTTACCATAGTCAGAAAACTTCTGAAACTAACAAGAATAAGGCAGATAGAGAATATAATAATGAGATTTGTCAAGAAAATAATTATAATGATCAGATTATTAAGGTATTAGATAAAAATTGGCATTTCTCTAAGGTATTATATAATTATTAATATTAAACTTATCTATATTTAAGTTAGTAAAGTTAAGGAAAAATAATGCTTTGGGCTTTCAATTTTGTTATTTGTTACTACTAAATTCAATCTTAAAAACTGATAGTAATATTCATTGATTTTTGTTATAACAACTCTATTATAAGAGATACTTTGTTATTTTTTTTTTTTACTTTAAGCATCACATTAGTACTTTATTAAGATTCTTGAAACTATATACCTATACAATTACATAGAATTTCTCAACATCTAAGTCTAGCATCACTCAGCCACCCTAATGGTATCTAAGTGCAACCTGTCACACTATTCTAGTTAAGGATAGACTGCTCATCTAACTACTTAAAGCTATACTAGAAAGGTCTTCTTTCTTCTGTAACAAGCATATTTATTGTCTTCAAAGCTTTTTTCTTTATTTGGTCTGCCTTTTCTGCTTTCTTTTCTTTTTCTTTTTCTTTAGCTTGTTTATCTTTCTTTATTTTCTTCTTTGGTTTACCTCTTGCACAAACACCTTTTTTCATTTTGTTCATTATATTGATCTTCTTCTTCTAAGCTTGTATTTTTTTCACATCATACTCTTTATACTTAGTTATAGAAAGTGTTCTATACTGTTCTTGTAACTATATCTATGCACTTCTGTGTTACTTGCTTACTTAGAAGTCACTCCAATCTTTTCTCTACTTTTAGCATTGTAAGTCCTTTTATTAGCACTTTTCTGTTTATGATTTCTTCTGCTTCTGTTTCTTCAAATAATGTCTTATAAAAAACTTGTGATGGAATTCTGTTTTTCTTCTCTTTCTTGAGTCCATTTCATGCTGTCAGTATTGTGACTTTTTGGATTCGCTTTCACAAACTCTTTTGTTCACTACAATTTGCTAGATATGCCTGAGTCTCTTTTTCTCTAACTTGGCATACTTGACACTCTACTGTTGTATATACTTTTAGTCTTCTTCTGTTTAGCTCCTCAAGTGTTAGTAGGCTATCTATTATGCACTTGATTGCTGTGGCTCTTCTTGTGCTGAGTTTTTTTGATATACAATAAACTTTTTTTGTTCTGTTCATTTCTTTTCAAAAACTTAACCAATTATGTAATGCATTTTCTGTTTCTGGTTCTAATGTTTATATTGGGTTTGTCTCTTTCCAACTAGCTCCTATTTTGGCATTTGCTATTATTTTACACAAAAGTTTTGCCAGTATATCAATTTTCTTGTTTTTCCACTCTAAATGGTACTCTATTACATCATATTTGACTTTATCTGCATATATTTCATTTTAGCATTTTGCTCCTTTTTTTGCAAGAAAGTCTGCTCTGTCATTCTACTTATTTTTGCTATAACTTTTAACCTTGATTATTTCTATCCTAATGTTCTTACTCTTGATTAGACCTACAATGTTCATTATTTACATTGCATTTTTCTTTTTCAGGATTCTTTCCTTTTTTACATTTTGAAGTGCTTTATTAATGTTCTTTAATGCTGCTATACTGTTTGTGAACACTTCTATGCTTTTTTCTTCTGATACTGTTAGGATTGCTGCTCATATTGCTGCTAATTTTGCTATTGTTGCTAATAGCTAGCCTTCAAGTCCTAATGCAATTTTCTCCTCTGGCCAGTCTTTTTTCTCTTCTATTTGTACCTGGCCAATACCTATTTTTTCTGTATTGTTTCTTTCTTTCTTCTTATATAATACTCCATTAGTATAAAAATTGTATTTTCTTTTGTCTCTCTTCTTGTTTCGTGTCAATATCTCTACTAACTAATTTGTAATAGTGCTATTTAATTCTTGTTTTCTAATTAGTTTTATTTCTAATTCTTCTGTTTGTCTTATTCCTAGTAACTTCATTTCATCTCTTTTCTATTTTTCTATTATTTTATCTTTTAGTATCTGCTCTAATATTGCATTTATTCTATTGTTAGCCTTTTCTATTAGCAACTCTGATATCACTTTCATGTTGTGGTCTTGTCTTATCCATCTTTTACATTTGTTTGTCATTTGTTCTAAATTGTTTTCACAACCTTTGCATATATTTAATTCTGTTAATGTTCTTTCTTCTTCTATATGCATTAACCAATATTCTGTTAACACTTTTTTCTTTTTTTTCTTAATTACTTTGCCTACTTGTCGATTGTATTTTGGTCCATAAATAATCCATTCTTTTTTTCTTCAGTCTTCAAACATCTTTGTTCACTTAATCTTTAGTGCTTGTGTGTTGTACCTTCTTATTTTATACTAGTCTTGTATTTTTTTGCATGCTTGTGTTTTTAACATCTTTCCTTCTATTTTGCTAAACCATATAGCTTTCTTTTCTTTATATAACAAATCTTGAAGACTCTTGAGCTGTCTCCATGTGATTAAGTTATTATTTTTCATATCTATAAATTGATTCAAGTATAACAATCTCAATTCTTTTATTATGCTACTGCTTGCTATTTACGTTTTGGTTTCTAGTATGTCTTTTATTTGTTTATCATGTTTATAAACCTTCTACAAGGGTTTTTTTGCTCTGATGTTCATTCTTATTTCTTTTGCTTTGGCTATTGTTCAACAGACTAGGTTGTTCTTTCAAAACTTCTTAACTTCTATTTTTCTATTATTGTCCCAAATGTCTTTTGTTAAGTCTGCTTTTTGGCATTCTTAAGCTATTCTAAGTCTTGTTAATTCATCTAGACTATCTTGTCTATTGAGTTTTAAGAAAAGACTATTTATTTGCTTGATTATTATTTTCTAACTTAGAGTTTTACAATTACTTAAGTTTTTGTACTCAATTGTGCAGTTATTTGATGTTCTTATCATGTTGCACTTATGTTTTGCCAAGCTTATTAATAGTTGATATATTTTGTCAATCATTTTTTTTGATATTTTTGTTAGCTGTAAGAGATATTCTAGCTTAGAAATTATTACTGTATTGTTTATATATGTGATTTGGCTTATTGTCATTTTTTTGTATTTTAGATCTTTAACTGTTTGACTAACTATTCTTTTTGCTTTCTTACAGACCAGCACTTCTCTTATTTGGCTATTTAGCCATATTCCTAGTGATCTTACAATTTTGTTTTTAGATTCTTCTATTATTTTACTATAGCTGAATGTAATTTCCTTTTTTCTCTCTCTTATTCTTGTGTTCATTACTATGAGCTTTGATTTGGATCCATTTATTTTAATATTATTTGCTTTAAAAAACTCTTCTGCAATACTTAAAATTCTTAACATCTGTTCTTTACTATTTGTAATCCATGTTGTATTATCAGCATATGCAATTGCTGCTTGTCTTAACTTGTAATATTATCACTGCATGCTCTTTCTGAATTCTTTGTTCTACTTTGTAGCCTAATGTTTTATCTTCTTGTATTCTTTCCAATAATGGATCATAGAAAAGACACCAAATTAATAGTAAGATTACCTTTCTTTGGTCTATTCTGTCTTCTGCTATTATTTCTTCTATTAGACCATAGGCTGTAATAATTTTGAGTTGCCGATTACAAAACAGATTGCTTATATATTTTCTTGTTTTTTGCAGGATTTTGATTCTTTTTAATGCCCAATCTAGGCTTTCTAATGAAACTAAGTCAAATGCTTTTTTCATATCTTGTAACAGAATTCAAACTTCTTTATTTTTTTCTTGTGCCTTCTCTATTATCATATTTAGTATGTGTATTGGCTGCTCTGTTGAATTATCTGGCAGGCCTACAAAATTTGGTTCTTTGAGTATGTTTCTTTCTGTAAACACTCTGGCTAATCTTCTTGTCACTACTTTTGTAATGACTTTTCTAAATGTCTCTATTAATGTTATTGGCCTAATGTTGTTTAGACAGTAACTCTAGTCTATGTCTTTTGAAATTGAATATATTTGTGCAATTTTCCACTTCTTTGGTATATCTTCTTTTTTTAAAATCAAATTTGCAAAGGCTCTAAAAATCTTTTGTAATTCTTTTTTTGCATGTTTTATTAATATGTAGCTTATGCCTAATATTCCCAAGGCTGTATTCACTTTAAGCTCTCTAAGTATTTCTTCCTATTCATTTTTTTTTATTTTTTCTTCTAATTCTTTATATCAGGTCTCCTTGATCCAATCTTTTGAATTATATACTCTTTTCTATTCTTCTGCTATTTCTTCAAGCTTGGTTTTCTGTTTTCTAAATTGATTTTTAAAATAAGCTGCCAAACCATTTAGAACTGTATCTGGTTCTGATATTAGATTGACTTCTTTATTGTTTTGTGTTATAAATCAGTCTAGAACAATCTTTTTGTATGATTTATTTAGTAGACTAGCAATCATTCGACCTTGATCTGTTTTAATTATTTTACATCTTCTGTTTATGTTTTCTTCTATCTGTTTTCTTTGTGCTTATTCCTATTCCTCTTTTCTTTTTTTCTTAATTATTCTTTGCCAACCTTTCATATCATCTATTCAGACTTCTGACTACTGCTTATATAATTTTGGCAATGTTGCTCTTAGCTCTTTTCTTATAATTTGGAGTTTGTTATTTATTTTAACATTTTCATTCTTTTCTATTTCCTGGTTCTTCTTACTTTTTGCTTTCTTGATTATTTGCTAGAGTTCAATGGTGTGTTTGTGTTTCATTGTTTTTTTCCAGTTTTGTCTTCAACTTAATTTAGTATTGAATATTTTCTTTTTTGGGATTTGCTTGTTTGCTGCTTCAATTATAGCTTTTTCTATTGCATTCTACATTTGGTTTAGTACTTCTGTACTATATTCTGTTGTTATATTATTACCTTCTAGTTGTTTCAACACTCTTTTCCATTCTAGTTGATTTTGTAACTCTCTTGCATAATCTTTCCAGTCTTCTTGTTTTGCTTCTTTATACAGGTATATTGTTCTTGTTTGGTTATTCCATTTGATTTCTGCTTCATTGCAGTTTGCAATTATGTGTTCTACTTATATTTCTGTTATTATTATCTTATGGTTACTGTCTGTCAAACCTTCTGCTTCTTCGATATTAGCTTTCTGTAAACCTAATGAAAGTGTTTCTGATAGCCAGATATAATCTATTCTTGTTGCAGTCTTCTGATTTGATTATGTGTATGCTTCTTTTGTTAGGTACAGATTTCTGTATAAATCTATGAAGTTCTGTCTTCTGAGCCAGCTAAATATTGGCAGTTTCTTGTAGTTTGATGTTTGCAAATGTTGCCTATCTAATATGTTATCTACTGTATGATTGAAATCTTTCAGTATAATTACTTCTGTATATCTTTTTCTGTCTGTTACTACCTCTATGATTTTTTGCTAAATTTTCTTATTAATTAACTTGTCATTTGGTGAAATATATACTCCTAGTACTACTAATTCTAATTGTTTAAAGTATAATCTCACCTTTAGCATATATTTACTAACTCTTTTAACTGCTTCTACATGCTTTTCCCACTTTTTATCTATTAGAATTCCTATGCCTGAGCCCTTTTTCTTATCTATTACTGAACTAGTCCACTATCTCTTATACTATGTATTATAACTATGCAGTAAAAATTTTCTCTCTTTTTCTGTAATGTTTGTTTTTGTAATTCATACTATTGTGAGCTCTTCTTTCTCTGCCTATTCTAGGAGGTTTTTTTACTTTCCATCCTCTTGTTTTCAGTTTGTTGATGTTGTGACATGCAATTTTTATTTTCTTTTTTCCTTGTTTATATTTTTTTTTGAGGTGTTTATGCTTTGTTTTCATGTTTTCTATCTTTTCTTTCTCTTTTTACCTTGTTTTTTCATTATAGCCAAGAGATGCATCTGTATTTCTTTTTTTGAAGATTCTTTTTTCACTGTACAAAAACTCTTCAATTTCCTGGTCTATGCTCATTAATTTAACTGTAATGCTATTAGGAGCAGTTAGAAAGGTCTTCTTTTATCTTCTCTTTTGTCTTGTTTTGTTATGCTTTAAGTCTTTTTAGTCTTTCGAGAATTTTTTCCAAAAGGTCTTGGCTTCGTGTTTGAGAATCTTCTCTTTTTGTTAAATATATGCGATGCTTCTTTTTATTTTCATTGAACTCTTCTGTGTCTTTTTCCTCTCTGTTACTCTTGTTTTTATGCACTTTTGCATCTAAGTTTATGTTTATATTATGTGTAATTATGTGCTTCTTATAAAATTTTTCTTCTTCTTTATTCTGCTTCCTCTTCTTTGTTTACCTTGCCAAAATAATAAGTAGTTATTAAATCTTATTGGCTTAGTTTGTGCTGTCTTCATCTCCTTCTCTGATGCAAAAGTAATTATTGCAGATCTTCTTTAATTTCTATTTCTATTTATTGGTATGTATACTGACTTAGTGCCTCTTTTTCTTAAGCATCGTAATAGTAGCACTTCAGATACATTTCCTGAAATCTCTAGCAATTTGGATGTGTATAGACTATGCTAGTCTTGTAGGCTATAATCATCATTGCCTTTGGACACTCTCATTAGTTTGTGCATGCCAATTGGCAGGGCCCATGGAATATATTCCTCTCTTAAATTTTTCATATGTACTATTGCCAAAGTTTTGTATTTGGACCTCTTGATTCGTTTTATCTTGGCATCTTTGATGTTTCTGCACATGTGTTCTACTTCTTCCATATTGATATTTACTGGTAGGTCCCAAATCATTAGATAGTTTTCTGTCTTCCAATTCTCTTCTGTTTTGAAGCTTCTTGTAATCTTAACTTCTGCTTTTGCTTGGCTTGTATTTTTGTATTTTTATTCTTTTCTTTCTCTGTTTTTAACATTTGACTCTTCTGTTTCACTGTCCTTCTTTGTTTCTATTTGTTTTGTACTTCTTTCTTTTTTTCTTTTAGTATTATGCTCCTCTTGCTGTTCTATATTTTGAGTTTTGTTTTTAGTTTCTTCTGATATAAGTTTTAGTCATTCTTTTTCTTTTCTCTTGATTCTGTCCATTGCTACATCTCTACTATGCTCACAGTCAAAATTCACTTCTATCCAATTATTTCCATTTTTGAACACCTCTTTGACTGTTTTAATATAATGATTTTTTTCTAGGATCCACTGGATGTACTTTATTCTTTCTTCTTTGGTTTCTTCTAATAAGGCATATGTCGGCATATTTGCTTTGAAGGACTTATTTTTATTACATATTTGATTATTTGGAGACCACTAGCTGTGTTCGATTGACCCTGTGGGAAACATTGTTTTATCTTTTTTACTGTTCATTTCTTCTTCTTGTTCTGTTATTTTTATATCCATGGTTACTAAATTTGTTTCTTTGCTTCTTGTTAATATTTCTTCTTTAAATTCCAGATTACTTATAACTTGACTTGTTTGATGTTGTAATGTAGTAATGCTAAGCCCTTTCATTTGCATTTCTAGTATTTCTAGTCCTTGCTCTAACTCTTCGAAATTGTTTCTTTTTTCTTGATTCTGCTCTTTATTGGTAAATTTTTCTGTTTTATTAGATTTAACTAATATACTTATCTTATCATTTCTGCTTTCTTCTTGATATGCTTCTTCTTCTTCTTTTATGTTTGTATTATATTCAAATAGGCTTGGGTTGTAGCTTATTGTTTTCAGCTTTTCTGCCTACTTGTCGATTATTCTTTCTTTAAGCCAGCTTATCTCTGCTATTCTCAAGGCTTCTAATACCTGGCTATAAACTAGCAAGTCTCATGGTGTAATGTGTTTTGGATTGTAAATTGCTAAATCTTTTGCAATGTGCTCTATATTACTTGGCCCTCTTGTTGGTGTTTTAAGAACTTGGTCTAATATTTTGCAATCTACATATTTGCAATTTCTGTCTTTTATACCTTTAATATACTCTATAATATTTTTATTGTATATTTTAGCCATTGGCTATTTTAGTTTAGTTGTTGCTATGTTACATGCTTATTTTAGTAGACTACTTTACTACATGTATTTGTTTGTTTACTTTACTTATTTTCTATGCTATTTGTGTAATCTAAATTGATCTTTACAACAGGGTCACAGAAATTCTCTGGAATTTTCCAAAAATTTTTTTTTCATTAAAATTTTTAAAGTTTTTCCAAGCTGTGCTACTTTTATGCTTTTTTATTTGTGTTTTTGTTTCCTAGCTAGGTGTAACTTTTGCTGCTTCTTCTTTTTTGTTAAAGGTTTAAGTGTTGTTTTATAGTTGGTTTTGTGGTTTTTCTGTGTTTTGCTTCTTAACAATTTTTAGTCGAGAAATCTACAGAAAAGAGTGCTTTAGTTAGATACTTTGTTATAATAAAACAATATTCTAAATTATACTATATATATTTTATGTAATGCTATAGAATACAGAATTTTTTCATCTAAATCACTTTACAACAAGAGCAAATTGCATTAATAAAAATTAAGCAAATCATTATCTAATTTTTTTAAAAAAAAATTGTTTGATTTTTATTGATTTATCCTATATATTAGCAATATTTAGATATTTTATATTAGTTAAATTTAAAAGCTGCATCTTTTTCTTTAATAACACACTTTTTTTATATTTTTTTTAAAGGTTTTTTTTCTTTTTTTAATAATTTATATAGATTGAAAATATTTTATTTATTTAATTCTTTTTAGTTTAAGGAAATTTTATAGTCAGCCAAAAGAATAATTGTTGTGAAAAGTCAGAAAAAAATGAGCTAATATTGTTGGATGAATGCACCCTATTTAGTTAATAAAAACTCTACACCATTACTTAACACACCAGACTAGCTAATTTCTGATTGATGGATTTGCTCTGATACTAATAGTTTAATATTATTTGCTGATTCTGATAGTTCAATAAAATCAACTGATATTACTAGCATTCTAATAAAACAAAACATTACTCATAATGATTTTGAGTATTCTTTTAATAATAACTATAAACCTAAAGCTAATCCAAGCAACCCTTTATCTAGAACCTACAGTATCTACAATATTATCCAAAAAAATTTTTTTAAACTTTTATCTACAGGTATAAATCTATTCATTATCATTTAACAAATATTTTTTATTTGTATATCACAAAGCTAAAATATACAAATCTTATAAAATTCTACAATATGCAATACAAACTAAACTAATACAACAAAAAACACTTGAACTGAACAATATACTTACAACTAAAAATATTACAGATATACAAGCTGCTTATATTATCAATATTGTAATCATCCCAACCTTAGAGTACCATATACACAACATAGTACTATCTTATACAATATGCAACCAAATTACATCACAATACCTTATCATAGTGAAACACAAGCTAAACTTTCAATATCTACACCAAATAGCATACTACTTAATCATAACATATATGGTATTAAAAACATATAAGATATACAAGCACAACATCATATATCAAAATTTTAACTTTGTATTAATGATTCAAGTTTAATGAGCATTAGTACCCATATTCAACTTCAACAATTGCAAAACAATTTATGGTCAACAACTAATATTTTACAACATTCTTACCCATATATAGATAGACTTAACAAAAATATAACTACTTATAAAATAATACAACTGCTTAATAAATTTTAGCTAACT
>CAJVQA010011702.1:0-10559 GCA_910591915.1 Cetraspora pellucida
AATAATTTAGAATAATATAATATAAATAATTTTAAAATAATATAATATAAATAATTTTAAAATAATAATATATTGTTAATCATAATTATTTATAACAGTTCATATATATTTTTAGCAAACTAAAAATAATTTTTATTTATATAACTTAATAATGAACCAGAAAATTCGATCTGTTTATTTATTTTTAAGATAATTTTTTTTGTTTTACAAAAAAAACATCACATATATTTTTCTATCATGAACATTTTTAAACAAGTTAGTATCTTTTTATTTTTTTTAAAAAAAAAATAATTAAATGATTCATATACTAATTAAGATATAAGAACTTTTGCTTCTCTTAATTCATTAACTGAAGGTGAACTTTATTGAAGCAACAGATAGCAAAGTTGTAAGCAGCTGGTGTTTTGCTATTTGCCTTTATATATGCATTGCGATATTTTTGTTCTTGTTCAATAATAAAGTTTTTTTATTTATTTTTTATATATGTTTACATAAACCTTATTAAATAGCTATTTCTTTTTTTTTAGATATCAGAAACAAAAGTAATTAATGATATAACAAAAATTAACAATATTATTGCATCACTATTTACACTCTGACAAGATTTAATTAATAAAAAATCCTGTGAAGACTGTGAAACATTAAAAGACAACTGCCAATGAGCTTTAGAAGATATAACATAAAATTATTTAATAGTAAATGGTTTCGATAAAATTTATTAATTTTTATTATATGCTAGAATAATAAACATAATATTTGTATAGTTATTTATGTATTCAATAATAAAAATATTAATAATAAAAATAATAAAAACTTCGATATTACGAAAAGATTTTGTTGTAAAATAATAATATGTAACAAATGAAATGCCTAATAAATATTTCTTTCAAAATATTAATATAGAGTTTATAATAAATTCTAAAAACTGTTGTATATAAGGCAATTCTTTAATATTCTATATGTTTTTTACTATATTTAAATAATATGCTAAAATTATTTTAACTAAGAATCCAATTGCAAAGTTTGAAAAATAATTGTTAACAGAATCAAAAAAATTTTTAAAATTGCTATGTTTAAAGTAATTTAGTTCTTTGAGCAGTTCATTATTCATAATTGATAATGCTTTAATTTTTTTTTTATCATTATATATAGAATTAATTTTGTTCAGAATCAGATTCTCTTTGTTTCAAAGTTGTTATATTTGTTAATTCATTTTCTGTTAGATTAAGTTTTTCAAGAATATTATTTAAAATTCTTTTATACTCTTTTATTAATAAATTTGCTTCTTTTATTTGTTTATTTTGTGTTATAATTGTAATTTCTTGTTGTTTATTTGTGTCTGTTATTTTAATATTATTTGCATTAAGAAGTTCAATAGTTAAATTTTTGTTTATTAATTGATTTTTTAAATCATCATTTTCATTTTTTAAATTATCATTTTCATTTTTTATATTCTTATTTTTGATTTGAAGATTATCAATTTGATTTATAATATTTTGTTTCTTTTGTTAATAAATTAGACATTTTTTTATACTTTTAATAAATTTGAATTATATTTATAGTTTTTTATAATATAAAATAAAAATATATAAATCGTAATAAGCTATAAAAGGTATGGAAAAAAATTATAAATATAAAAATATTTATAAATTAATATGCAAAAACATGACGCGAACTGAAAAAACAAACTATTAAATGTAGAAAACTATATAAATCATGTATTTAGTTAAATAATGATCTTACAAAATGTCAATATTGCTATAAAAGAGATCTTGATTGTATTTATTTTAAACCAAATAAAATTGAAAAAGAAATTGTTAAATTGTATAAACTAGTAAAAGAGCGTAATAAGCAAATTACTTTACTTCAAAAACAATTATTACATTATAAATTAATTAAACAAAATTTGAAGCAGATTAATATACTTATTAATTTTGATAATATATAATGTTTTGTGTTCTTTTAATAAAAATATAATTTATTTATAATATGTATATAATATTTTAATAAAAATATAATAAATAACTAAATAATATATAAAATATATTTTATTCTGCTTTTTGTTTTTGCTTTTTTTGTAATTTAGTATAATTTGAATCATCAAAATTAATATTAAATTTAGATTCATTAGTAGCTATCAAGATTTATTTACTAAGAATAGATTTTTTGTATTAACTATAACTTTATCTGTAATATTATCTACATGTTCAATAATTGTATTGATTTTATTTTTCCAAAATTAGTGCCAATAAAATAAATCAGTTGCTTTATCTTTGTATATTTTACTTTTAAATTCTAAGTCAAAAGTAACTTTTTTTATTTCTTTAAGTATTTTTTCAGAATTAAATTCAATATCAAATATTCAATTATTAAAATCTTTTTTGTTTCCTTTTTTAAATATACATAAAATTTCACTTATTTTATTATTAATTTGATTACCTTTAGTATGAATTGTAAATCATATTCTTCTTTTTAAAGCTTTAATATTAATAGAAGAATTTATTGCATATAAATTTTTATATAAATCTTCAATCAGTTTATTTGCAATTATACAGATATACATTGCAACAATGTTAGTTTTATCATACTTTATATTCATTTTACATTGTGTTCTGTCTGTTAATCTTAAAAGATTTGTCCATTCTAAATATCCATAAAAATCATCTAATAAAATTGTAATATTTCAATTAAAATCAGCATCATCTGTATTATAATCTGATCAAAACTCTATTTGTTTTTTTTTGATATATTCCAGAAAATAAATCTTTACATAAAGTTAACTTTTCTGTACTCTGTAATTCATAGATATAAATTATATATAGTTTCTAGAATCTTTTAACATTTCATAATGGATTATTCATTTGTTTGTTTTTAGGTTTTCTAATTTCTTGTAAACCTTGTAGTGTATTAGCCCAACATCATATTTTAGTTACATATTTAACAATTATTTTGTTAACATCAGTTTCTTCTAAAACTTCATTTATTACAGTTTTTTTATAAAAATCCTCAAAATTATTTTTATTATTAAATTTTAAATTATCAAAAATAAATATAAAAAGATTAGCAATTTTGAAATCTTTATCAATTTAGACATAAGGTCTTGAACAAGAATTATCACAATAATTACAAAATTTTGAAAGATCTTTATAATCACATTTACATTTCTGACCTTTTTTAGGATAAGAATTATGTTCTGGAAGTTTGCATTCATTATAATCCTTTCCAACATAAGCTAAACAATCATCATCTGTTCCATTAACAAAATCAAAATAAGAATTTGTTTTAAAAAATAATTTTAGACCAGACCCTTTTTTTGTTTTAGTATTGTATTCACCAACATGTAGTTGTTTTCTAGGTTTAGTTTTAGCAAATTCTTGAGTATGATAACATCCAGATTCTGAAGTATTATGATTTGTTTCAAATTGAAATTTTAATAATTGAAAAGAATAATTTTGGTTTTCAAAAAAATTTGTAATATGCTATTTAAAAGTATCAAGACTTTCATATAAAGTAAAATTAAATCTACAAAATCTTGTTTCTGAATTAATTGCTGACTTTTTTGATATTTTTAAATTTATATAAATAAAAATCTAGTAAGTATAAAGAAACACTTACTAGATTATAATTTTAAAAAAATCATATTTAAAAAATTGTAAATAACTTAAAAGTTTATTAGAAAAATATATAAAGTCGTATTATAAAACTACATGTTTTTTGATGTGTTCTATATTTTTTATTAATTATATAAAGTTAGTTAGCTTAATAGAATTTTATATAAAACGTATTTTTTGTACTGACAATAATTTTAAAAGAAATGATCTGCAAAGACAAAAAGAAAATTATTTCATCAAAAATTGACCTAATTTTGTGAATATCAATTTGTTTGACTTGAAATTTAATATACAAATTATTAAATATCATCTGCACCAACTTCATTAGTATCATACAATATATTTTTTTTAAATGAAATAATCAAATTATCAAAAACGATTCTATAAATATTAAAAAAAATTTTTGTTAGTAGTTTTTAAATAAAAAAATATTATATCTCTATTAATTCTTGATGAAACAATTTCAAATTTTCAGGAAAAAATTTTATACACTTACTCTATTAATTATCTTAATATGCAATATAAGGTTTACAATCAAGATAAAAAATAATGACCTCAATTGATTATCATTTTTATATCAAAACAAAATTTATCTATAAAACAAAATAGAAAAATATTAATATCTTGCTGAATATTAACTCTAAAAATCTGAAATTTAACATACTAATAGATTAAAATATACTTTACAACTTTACTTAAAAATGTAAAATAGGTTTAGAATAAGAAAAATTAATCTGCAGCTAATTACAATTAGATATTTGCTAAAAAAATTCATATATGTTTTTTAAAAGAAAAATCATTATAATTCAATGAGTTTTAAAGCAATAATTATAAAATATAGATTATAATACTTCTGATTATGCTTAACAATCTTTATTAAGACCATAATAATACTTAACATACTAAGATTCTGTATAAATTATCAACAAAATTATACTATTCTTTAAACTAAAAATATAATTTCTATAAAAACTGCTCATAAAGTCTTTGTTCTTGGGTACAAGATTAGAATCTAATTTGACTCAAGTGAAAATCAATCCTTTTTATATTTTTTTATTTAAAAGTGTGTCAATCATTTGACATTAAGGTGTGTCAGTTCATTTGACACTTAGGCACAGTTGTAGTGAGTCAACTCAATATAATAAATCAATTTTACTAATAAATGTCTATATTTGAGTCTGAGTTACTAAAACTGGACTTTTTAGTTAGAAAATAATACAGTTAATTTATTAATAATTTGACTAACTGTCCTACAATAGTGGGTCATTTCATTTGACAATATGTGATGTATTTATTTTTATTATAATATGTTTATTATTGTAATTAATAAACTGAGTGCAATAATATTAAAAAAAAGTATCTCTTTTATTTCTGGTTCTAATATTTGAATCAGATTTGTTTTTCTCTAACTGGCTCTAATTCTGACATTTATAACTGTTTTGTAGAGAAGTCATGTTAGTATATTAACTTTTCTGTTTTTTTATTCTAGATAGTATTCTATTCTATTACACTTGATCTTCTCTATAGATATTGTTATTCTACATGTTGCTTCTTTTTTTGCAAGTACATCTGCTTTGTTATTCTACTTATTATTACTATAACTTTTAACTTTAACTAGTTCTATTTTATTACTCTTACTTTTAACTAAATTTACAATATTTATTATCCATATTGTATTTTTCTTTTTTAGGTCTTTGTCATCTTCTAATCCTTGAATTATTTTATTAATGTTCTTTAATATTGCAAGACTATCTTTATATTCTTTTCTTCTAATACAGTTAGAATTGCTAATCATATTACTGCTAATTCTGCTATTGTTACTAAAGGCCAGCCTTCTTGTCTCTATACTATTTCTTTCTTTAATCAGTTTTTTTATTACTAATCTGTGTCTAACTAATGCTCATCTTTTTTATACTATTTTCTCTTTTTCTTTTATATAATACTTCATCTGTATAAAAGATATACTTATTTTTGTTTCTCATCTTGTTTCTTGTTAGAACTTTTATTAAGTAAGCTGTGATTTTACTATCTAATTTTTATTTTTTAATTAATTCTATTTCTAGTTCTTCTATTTGTTTTAGCTTAATTAGTCTTTTTTTCTCTCTTTTTTATTCTTTTATTGTTCTATTTTCTAGTATTTGTTCTAATATTGTATTAATCTTGTTGCTGCCTTTTTTTATCAGTGTTTCTAGAACTGCTTTTATATTATTGTTCTATCTTATCTACTTTTCACAATTATCTGTTATTTGTTCTGTTCCATTTTCACATTCTTTATATTTGCTTATTTTAGTATATGTCTTTCTTTTTATTTTTCACAACATCTAATATTTAACTAAAATTTTTTTCTTTTTCTTTGCTGAGTTGTTAATTGTGTTTTAGTCTATATATAATCTACTCTTTCTTTCTTTTATCTTCAAATATTTTTGTCCAATTAATTATTAGTGCCTGAGTGTTATAGTTACTAATCTTGTATTGGTTATATATTTCTCTGCTTGTCTATATTATTAATATCTTTCTTTTATTTTATTGAACTATTTGGCTTTTTTCTCTTTACATGACAGTCCTTAGAGACTTTTGAGTTGTCTTTATATGATTAAGCTCTCTCTTTTTATATCTATGAGTTAGTTCAAGTATAGCAAACTCTACTTATTTATTGTACTACTATTTGCTGTTCAAGATTTGGTTCTAACTAAGTTTCTTATTTTTATTTCATGACTATATACTTTTCACAAGTGGTTTTTTGCTCTAATATTTATTCCTATCTTTGTTGTCTTAATTATTATCTGACAAGCTAAGTTGTATTTTCAATACTTTGTTTTTTTTGATCTTCTTTTAGACTTTTAAATATCTTTTATTAAACCTGTTTTCTGATATCTTTGCACTATTCTAAGCTTTGTTAGTTTATCTAAGTATCTTTTCTATTAAGTCTTGTCAATAAACTACTTATTTGCTTTGTTGCTATCTTTTGACTTAATGATTTACAGTTTTCTAAATCTTTGTATTCAATTGTACAGTTGTTTATAGTTTTTATCATGTTGCACTTATGTTTAACTAAACATATTATTGGTTGGTAGATCTTATCAATTATCTTTTCTAATATCTTTATTAATTGCAAAAGATATTCTAATTTTGGAATTATTACTATATTGTTTATGTATATAATTTGGCTTATTATTATTTTTTTATATCTAAGATCTTTGACTATTTGACTAACTATTCCTTTTGCTTTTTTGCAAACTAGTAACTCTCTCATTTTGCTGTTTAGCCAAACTTCTAATAATTTTATAATTTTGTTTTTTGGTTCTTCTGTTATTCTATTCTGTTCAAATATAATTTCTTTATCTTTTTTTTTCAGTTTAGAATTCATTACTATAAGCTTTGACTTAGCTTCATTTAACTTAATATTATTTGCTTTAAAGAACTTCTTTGCAATTTCAAAATTTTTTAGCAGTTGGTCTTTGCTTTTTGTGATCCATGTAGTATCATCTGCATAAGCAATTGTTGCTTGTTTATATTTTGTAATACAATTAATGTCTGTGTTGCTTAATGTTTCTTGTTCTACTATATAGCTCAATAATTTGTCTTCTTGAATTCTTTTTAACAGTAGATTATAAAAAAGCCACCAGATTAGTAAAAAAATTATCTTTTCTTATTCTATATCATCATCTGCTATTATTTTTTTTGTTAGATTATAAGCTGTAATCACTTTAAGTTATCATTTATAAAAAAGATTAATAATATTTTTTATTGTTTTTTTGTGATATTTTGACTCTTTTAAGAGCCCATTCCAGGCTTTTTAATGGAACTAAATTGAATGTCTTTTTCATGTTTTGCAGAAGTATCTATTTTTTTTTTGTACTTCTTCTATTATCATTTTTTGTATATATATTAGTTGCTTTGTTAAGTTGCTAGACAAATCTGTGTAGTTTGGTTTTTTGAGTATTTCTTTCTCTGTAAATATTTTGGCCAACCTTTTTGTTATCACTTTTGTAACTAACTTTTTAAAAGTTTCAATTAGTGTTATTAGTCTAATATTGTTCAGATTATATCTCTAGTCTACATTTTTTGGGATTGGATAAACTTTTGCTATTTTTTACTTCTTTGGCATTTCTCCTGTTTCTAGAACCAGGTTTGCAAAAGCTCTAAAAATATTCTGTGATTTCTTTCTTACTTATTTTATTAAAATATAGCTTATATCTGAGATTCCTAGAGCTATGTTGGCTTTGAGTTTTTTTAACATATTTTTTTACTTTTTTTCTTCTATTTTTTCTTCTAACTTTTTATATCAGAATTTTTGAATCTATTTTTTTGGATTGTATACTTTTTTTCATTTCTCAGGCATTTCTTTTAGCTTGGTTTTCTATTTTTTGAATTGATTTCCAAAATGTTTTGTTAGACCATTTAAAACTGGCTTAGGTTCTGTTGTTAGACAAACTTCTTTTTCATCTTGAGTTATGAATCTGTCAAGAATTATCTTTTTGTATAGTCTGTTCAATAGGCTAGCAATTATTTATCTTTAATTAGTTTTTATCATCTCACATCTTCTGTTTATATTTTCTTCTATTTGCTTTCTTTGTACTCATTCTCATTTTTCTTTTCTTCTGTCTTTCAAAATTCTTTGCTAATCTTTTATATCATCTAATCAAGCTTTTGATCATTGTTTGTATAGCTTTGGTAATATTACTTTTATTTCTTTGTTAATGTTTTTAAGTCTATTGTTTATATCCTTTTTTTTTTTTTTGTCTTTTAATTTCTTCTTGTTTTTATTTTTTTTATTATTTGTTATTATAGTTCTATTGTATGCTTGCACTGCTGTAACTTCTTTTAATGATGTTTTCTGTTTTATTTGTATTAAATATCTTCTTTTTGATATTTGTTTATTTGCTGCTTCTATTATGGCTTTTCTATTATGTTTCATATGTGATTTAATACATCTGTACTGTATATACTGCTTATTCTATTCTTTTCTAATTGTTTTGGCACTTTTTCTATTCTAATTGTACTTGAAGCTCTTTAGCATATTCTTTCCAATCTTCTTGTTTTGCTTCCTCATATAGATATATTGTTCTTATTTGGTCTTTATATTTAATTTTTGCACAGCTGTGGTTCACAATTACATGCTTTATCTATATATTCATTATTAGTATCTTGTGGTTACTGTCTGTTATACTTTCTGCTTCCTCTATGTTGGCTTTTTGAAGGCTAGTTGTGAGTGTCTCTAACAATCAAATATAGTCAATTCTTGTTGCTGCTTCTTAACTTAACCATGTATATGCTCTTTCTGTTAGATGCAAGCTTTTAAAAAAGTCTGTGAACTCTTGTTTCTTAAGTTAATTAAAGATTAGTAGTCTTTTATATTTCATTATTTGTGGGTGCAGTCTGTCTAGTATGTTGTCAACTGTGTGATTAAAATCTTCAAATATAATTACTTCTGTATGCTTTCTTCTGTTTGTTACTATTTTTATGATTTTTTGCTATATTTTCTTATAGATTATTTTGTTATTTGGTGGAATATATATACTAATTACTATTAGTACTAATTGTTTAAAGTATAACTTTACTTCTATCATGTATTTACTAAATCTTTTAACTGCTCTAACATGTTTTTTTCAAGTTTTATTTATTAAAATTGTTTTTCATACTAATTAGTTTTAGCAGTATTATCGTAAATGATTATATAATAATAATAATTTCAAAAAACAAGTTGATATGGCATTATCTAAAATAGGTTTGTTAATGTATTGGTCCTTTAATCAAACTTATATTCTATATATAAATTGTTATCATTAAGCTTTTAATTCAACAAATATTTGAGTAGTCTTGCTGCATCATTAAGATTTGAATCATTTTTATTATAAAATTGTTGTATTGCATTATAAAGATCTTTTTTGTATAAAATATAATAAGGATATAAAGCCTTTAATAAATAATATTAGTTAGTTGCTTCTAAATAATCTTTCTGAATATAAAATTTAATGTCTTTAAGAAGTGTTTGAGTTAATCATTGATATTAAGGTGCAAATTGTTAATTTACTGGATCTAAAGTATGATTTTTATGATTACTATCAAATGAGAAAACTTTTAAGTTATGCCTGTTTTTTTAATATTGAATATAGATTTTTTAAGAACAATTAACTCGAGCAGAATTTTTATTTTTTTGCTTTTCTAAGGTTTTGTTTTTTATAAACTTATATACAGAGAAATGTTAGCACAAATATGTTTGTCTAACATATTTTTTATCCAATTTTTTAGAACAATGTTTTTAAATACTAAAACTATTATGATATGCAAAGGCTTTTATTAATCTATTAACAACAATCTATAAAGAAAATATCATTCCAGTATGTAATTGTAGAGATTCTATTAATAAAATATTTTTATCTAAATCCTAACTACCACTTTCAGCAATACTTTCATCATTATATTTAAAGTCAGATTGCATAGTTTCAATATTAGGTTCATAAAATTTATTATTCAAAAGTTTATTTAAAAAGTCTGTATTAGGTATAGTT
Source organism: Cetraspora pellucida (assembly GCA_910591915.1). Lineage (NCBI taxonomy): Eukaryota > Fungi > Glomeromycota > Glomeromycetes > Diversisporales > Gigasporaceae > Cetraspora > Cetraspora pellucida. The sequence continues at coordinate 10,124 of CAJVQA010011702.1, forward strand.
TCATCATTATCATCAATAATATTTATAGTCTTATCTATAATGGAATAAAGATATATAAATAAATAAAAGCTACCTTTAAAAATAAAGAATTAGTTGTGATTTTTTACATATTAATAATTCTATAAACTCAATTTACTTACTGTATATTATATAAAAAATATATTTAACAGCTACTTTCAGTAAGATAACTTACAATTACTATATACTTTCAACTATTAATATATACTTATTATAAAGTATTTTACAATATGGGGTGTGATGACCTAGTGAAGTGGTCAGGTTGTCAACCCTCAAGTGGCAGGTCCAGAGTTCAAATCCCAGTGTTGATGGAAAATTTGAAAATCCTCTCTGTGTTACGATTAACTGTCTCTCGCAATTGGTTAGGATAAGATACCTGTAACCTGTGTCACACCAGCATGACTGGCAGGTCACATGG
>CAJVQA010011703.1:0-10559 GCA_910591915.1 Cetraspora pellucida
TAATCCCACACCATTTTTATTATGATAAAATGGTGTGGGATTATAATCATAACATGTACTGGCGGACTGATCTGGTAGTTTAAAACAATTTATTTATATGTTGCACACCTGGTGAAGGATCAGTCGTGTAACATCGACGGTTCCTCCTGTTATTAGTAGCTTATTCAAGATTTTTTCTAACATGTAATTTTTTGCCAATTAGATTAAAGGATCAGGTGTAACATAAAACCAAAACAATTAAAGATTTTGAAGTAATAAGCATTATTTTTAAAGTTAGAATTAAGAATAATAAAGATTATGGTTTATACTAAAATTTCATGAAAATTTTTTTTTATTAGAACACAGAAGGCAGTTTCATACGAGTTAATGACGATTTTTTAAAAAGACATAATTTTTACATTAACCTGATCTTTCAATCTAATTGGCGATAGTCACGTGCCAGAAAAAATTTTGTGGGAAAGCTCATATTTTATGAAAAATTACAGGTTATTGATGTAGATTCAAATTAATTAAAAATTCTTTTGATACGTGAAATACGCAAAGATAAATTTATTATTAATAAAAGCAAACCGTTTTAATACTAACTACTAAAGTAATTTTATTTTATTTTTCAACTGTTAGATTTACTGAAAACATATTACATCTAACATGCTACTACTCCATAATCTACATTACTGTAATTAAATCGCACTATCGTATTTATTATACTACATATTAGAGATAGTTGTCTTTTTTGTTTGATTTTTAGACTACAACTGTATATCAAATTTTCATTTGACCATATAAATAGTTCATGAACAATGATTATAGAATATATCGATACAAGGACGATGATTTTCTGACCAAATTCTGCGTGTGGTTAACTAAAATTCTGGGTAATCCTGATTTTACTAATTTTCATCTACACTTTCTATTCGTTGAAATAATCTGTGATTATTTACATGTCCCTGTTTTTTTAAAATGTGACATTTCAGTTAGGGTTGGCATTAACAAAATTATACCAAAATTTTGTAAGGGATTTTTTTTGTTAGTACGTGATTTCTTAGGAGAAATTTGGAGATTAATGTGATTTTTAGAAAAAAGTGATTGTTTTGATGATTTTCATGTTACATCTGCTCTTGTCCCCATGACTGATCCTGATTGGCCAGAATCAAGTGACATCACCAAATTCATCCAATCATGGGTGAGATTTACCTTCAACCAATAGAAAAGGTGGGTGAAAATTAGTAAATGCAAAATCTCTAAAAAACAAAACAAACAGGCTAAAGCCGTTCCCAAACCACTGATGCATATAGCTATATCTTTTATCCACATCAGCATCTATGAAAATGACGTCGCAAATACCACAAGAAGATTTCTTAGATTTTTTCGTAAATAACTCGACATGGTCGTTACTAAAGTTTCTCAAATATAGAGCGGGAACCGAAAGTTTTACGTATGAAAAAGATAAGGAACATTTGTTGTACAGAAGCGCATTAATAAGCATTTCCACCGAGCAAGCTCAAACATGTCTTCTTACATTTGAAGTTAAGTTTTGAGATGTGCAATACGCAAGTAATAGCTGGGTTCAAGGGCTAGAGTATGTTCCGGTCTTAGGACACATTGTGACATATTGACAACCACCGAGTAGCCAGCTGGATTCGTTCTAGCGGGTGAGAGAGGAGTTCATCTTCCCTCGGCGCCCTTGAATATACTACACGTTAGTTGCCATGACGCAACAGATTGGGTTCGTCCTAATTGGTTGTCAGGCTTCGTGCTGTGTTATGGTCCATCTCAATCGCATAAGACAATTGAAAACTTATACTAATCAATATCCATTTCTTTTAATAGAAGAGGGAGAGAAGTTCTAAAAGTGTAGGGAATTTTTGGAACGAGATCGAGAAAAACCGTTTAAATGACAATATCGAAAAAAGTTCGGTCTGTAAATTGTGCATTACAATTGTTTATATTGCACTGTACATAGAATAACTGATTGATTTGTAAATAGTTAGAATACATCAATGAAACCATAAGTGATGCGGTCAAAGATTCCAAAACTGCAAGAAACTATTTATCAGACGAGCTAGAATCATTTGTAACAAACTCCAAGAAGCGAGATTGTGTAAGTTATTAAGAAAATTCAGTATTACATTTATGTTTCTGTGTGTAGGAATTTTACTTTCTTCTAACATGTAGTCACTTATGGAAAATTCTCAAGATCAATCTAATTTTCATATACCAGATCATAACAAGAAGGTCAATTATATATCTCTTTTGTCTTATTGTTTCGTACTGATGTAATGCCTTAATCATTTGTTTTATTATGCCATAGACTAGGAAAGATATGTCTAATGTCTCATTTGATGAATACATTAATGCCATTAACGCCGTCAATTCTATTCAAAACAACAACGAGTCTGCTCATACGAAGTAAGTTATGTTCTGCCTGCTCATCTATATATACATCGTGTGCTAATTTCCTTTTCGTAGCCCACTCTGGTGGGGTGTTCTAGACTTTCGTGAAGAGAACCTGTCTCCGAGTCCAAGCCTTCCCCGTGCCAAGAATTTCCTCTCAGCTAACGAAGTCAATCGTTTGATGAGTATGACAGAAAGTGCTATTCAGGAAGAGAACGAAAAAATAAGTAAATAAGTAAATCAGCTAAATCACTTTTAGAAGCACTATTATTATCAGAAATTGTTAGCCTCCAGCTTCTCGCAAAGGAATGTGGTGCACGTGGAATAGTTGGTGTACATGATCTTCTGCAAAGATTTGTCAATAAAATGCAGGTGAATAAAATTAATTACATATTATTCTGATTTAGCGCCCACAAATTTTATAAATTCTATAACAAAATAGGATGTTGATGATAAAAAAATAATTCAAGATAATCTTGCAAATGTAGATGCTGATGATGACACTACAATATATGTTGGGAAATACATTGAGGACACGTAAGTTTCCTTATACATAATAATTTGATCACATTTGTTATAAATTTAATCATAATATTGCAATAAATTAATAATTATAATAGTTACGAATGGATCTGTCGTTTTCATGGGCAATGTCAATCTGAACGAACCGTCGACATGTTTCTCGTTGGGCCTTGTGCAAAAACTCCACAAACTATATTTACATAGTAAGAAATTTGGCTTATTCTTGATCAATTATTTGTATTATTAAGCATTTTTTCCCTTCTAGTGGCGAAAACCATTCAGATGCTGATCGTGATGATAAAACAGCTCGATCGCAGAACAGTCGTGTTGGAAAGTCATGCGATTTCTTATATTGGGTACGTCTTATTCGATTATGAAAAATTAGCAGGTTAATTTTAATATAGGACTTTATATGTAGAGCTCATCTCGAGAAGTTGGTATTGGTGAAAACAGTGGGCCAACCCATAAGGATAATCATGACAAGGCGAGGACAGACTTCGTTGATGTGATTAAGGTCTGCAGGGCACAACATATCGAACTTATGATTCAAATGATAGAGCAGAGTGGGAGAAATCCTTTGCCGGAGAGTCTACAAAAAGCAATGGCTTCTATATTGATACCGTTTTACCATATAATCGGAATGAGAATTCGGTTCTATCTTCTATTTCAAATCAGCGGAGATCTGTACGGTATTTGGGATTGGGCCTCGGAATACTTACCAACTAAAGATGCAGACGTGGGAGAAATTGCTCTATTATGTAAAAGATTTTTGGTCCACGGAGTATGTTGGCTTTTTTTGATTAGTTTTGCTTTAAGTTATCAAGCTTTTACTAATAAATTTAACAGTATCTTATAGAACGTGTGGGACGAATGACAAACATTCTTGCTAAGAAGGCTAAAACCTTCAAAGATAAAAAAGATAAAATAACTGGGGCCAGTGAGCCTTCCCAACCAATAGTAGAGCTAAATAAATTTCGAACTCCTGTAAAGGATAAAAAGTCGGCAAAATAAGACTGCTACGTATATTATGAATATATTCTTGTGGTATATTTATACGTGGTCAACTCAGTAATTAATTAGTTATTTAGTACTGTGAGTTGTAAAAAAAATAATTGTAATTGTTTACGGGTATAATCAATATATAAGATGAGTATGGATATTATGGCGAATGTGGGTAAAATGCATACGTATTACAAGAATTTCATCCATTAAATAAAATTGTCGGAAATGTTAGATACTTTATAATTTTGATGTGATTTTAATAATTTTTTGTTAATTTATCTTTACATTATATGTCTCTAGTACAAAAAGGTTGTATCTGCACCAAACGTACAATGTGAAGATCGATTAACAAAAAGTTAGTAGATGGAATTCGATTTGCTTAATAAAAAAATCGTTTTATGTAAACGGATTATTCGGATTATTAAAGAAAATTGAGTAAAATCGCCACCCAAAAAGTTTCGAAAATCATGTGATATTGTCAATAATATCACGAGGGTGAAATCCGCTTTTATATAATAAAAAACATAACGATAATAAAACGCGGATTTCACTATTTCGCAACTCAGGTTTCACCCTGTTCTATAATTATTTAAACTCGACTTAGTGTTTTTTTTTTTCTTCGATTCTTCCAAATAAAAGCGATCATTAAAGGCACAAAATCCAATAAACACACTATTCTAAAAGTATACATTGATTGCCGGAACCAAATTTCCACTAATAATAAACGAAAAAAAAGAAAGTCAAAATAAGATTATAAAAACTAATCAAGAAAATGCAATTGCACTAGAAAACCTTGTAAATTTTTTTTTAATGCTCTTCCGGAAGATTATAGCACGAATTATCTATTTGAGCAAAAAATTTTATAATTCTGAATCCAGGACGTAACGACAAAAAACTATTGAAGAAAACATAATAAATTCAAATGGTAACAAATAGTTCGATAGTGCTACCGCTGAACGGCGAGTCAGTCACTCCAAAATCTGTAATGTCGCATAACCTACGAACGGGCTTGGTCGATAAGAGGCGGTTATATTTGGCGAGTGGGTTTATGGTCGTAGGTATGTCTTGTTTTACCTTTCGATACATACCAAATTAAATAAAATTATCATTTAAGCAATTTACATGTCTTTGTTATAAATTTTATATAATTCACATACTGAACAGATAGTTTAATTTAAAAACAAAGTTTATAATTACTGTTTCGCTTTCGTCAATAAATGCATCCTTAATATTTCCCATAATTTCCATAATTTCATTATCCACAAATTTAAATGCCAATGCATTAACATGAGCAAAAAAAATTAGATTACGATATCAAAGAATTTACAAATATAATTAATACAGTACTATTACCAACCCATACATTTGAATTCTTTGCCAATTATCTTAACTTCTAACCAGTGTGTCTATAGATTCTCTATGCTGTAGTTCTTTTTTATGATATCACTCATGTAATCGTCATATTTATATATAGCGGAACTGTAATTTATGTTGATTATATGTAAATCGATATTTTTGACCAGAATAAAATCGCCATCCAAAAAGTTTCAAACATCATGTGGCAAATATATTTAATTCTTTGTAATTATATAAATTTTATTATTATATTTTTCACATTCATTATTAATTTTAAAATTATATATACTATCGAACACTAAAAAATTCATGTAACTTAACAAAATAATAATGATAAGTAATAAATTAAGGGAATTGCTATTCGCACCATGGATTTTTGCTATTCGCACCATGGTAACTAACATTATGAAAAACTACTTACCCTAACTCTAACTAATTCTGGTCGTGATCTACATACCATGGTGCGAATAGCAAAAATCTATGGTGCGAATAGCAGTTCCCTATATTAATCTTTTATATGATGTAGTTAATTAATAATAATATTATTTATTTTGAGTTTATTTTAAAATATATATTATGAATATAATTTTTTACTGTTATTTACATGGAATAATCAATTAAATTAAAATTATTTATATGTAACTTCAAGTGTGATGAATATAATTTCTTACTTGGTATAATATTAATAGTTTTTCATATTTTATAAAAGTATAATTTAAGCTAGTTACAATAGTTATAACTAAACCAACTTAGCTAGTCAATATAATATAATTGGTAACTAAAAATTATATAATTTAGTACAATATTATTTATTGAAATGTTCTAATAAAACTGAAAGGTTACTAAACTTAACTATATAAAATTGAAAGCATAATAGTTTTTAGTAATCAGATGTTATTATACTAATAAAAGTTTTAGTAATATTTATACTAGTTAAATATAAGAAAATTAACTGCTGATTAAAATAACTAATTTAATCTAAACTTAATTATTGATTATCAATTAATTTTATATTAAATAATAAGACAAATTAATAGTTAATTAATAGTTGATTGCTAATATTATTTAATATAAAATCAGCTAATTAAAAATAAAATATAATATTTTAAAATTATATATAAACTTAATAATATATTTTTATATATATCATTACTCTTTTTGACAATTACTTAAACCAAACCAGCACCAAAACAGTTTGAAGAGTTATATTTTTAAGTAGAAAATATCTTTGATTCTGTTTTAATATATAAAGCAGATTGTTACTAACAAACTAGAAATATATAAAAAAACCAAGATGTGGGCAACTCTTCTGATAATTTGGATCAAGGTCAAACCTTTCTGTAGTCAGATTCCTCAATACATTTAGTATCCAAATCAGAAGAAAATTCTGGAAACAATAGAAAAAACTTTGATTAAAAATTATTAAAAACTTGAAAACAGAACAAACAGCTAAAAACATTCTCTTTAGTTTGGCTTTTTATATATCATATTTATCAATCCTTTTTATTTATTTTATTTTTTACCTAAAAGTAATAAATTTGGCCCTCTTTTTACAAAAGATTGACATTGTTTACTACTTCCTTTTTTGGATAGTTGTGTGTTATAATATGATATAATAAGAATACAACAATTATGTATATAGCCTAACATATAGTGTAATAAAGAAATAAAAAAGAATTTAAGTTGGAAGATTATAATAAATTAGAAATATATAATAATTTCTAGAATTATGTATATAGAATTTTTACTTCTTTAGTACAGATTAAAGTGTAGTTAGAACTTTAGCATAGATTTAAAGTATTAGTGACCTTACTAAAATGATTACTAATAAAGTGTACTTTCTGATAGTTTTCTTTTTTCTTTTTTCTTTCTATAATCTTTTTTAGTTTAGTTTAGTTTAGTATTTTTTTTTCACTTTTCTATGAGAAAGTGTTATTAGTTTAGTAATACTTTATTGTAGGGCAGTAGTCGAGAATAATCTTCCAAGTAGTAACTTGTTATTACTTGATGCAATAAGTTGCTTTTAGGTACTCTTAGAAGCAGTTAGAAGAGTTAGGACTAAGAAATTAAGCATATAGTATTAGTATAGTGTTAACATTCTTTTAATAAAAGTATATTAACTCAATTACTTAAATGAAAAAAAAAATTTTGATATATTTATATATTTTTTTTTATATATAAGCAGTTATACTAATACTTTATTAAGATTTTGAAATTATATTTGTAACTATATAAATATCTCTAATAACTAAGTCTAGCATCATTTGGCTATCTTAATGATACCTAAATGCAATCTGCTGCATTATTTAAAATAGAAATAAGCTGCTTGTCTAATTACTTAAAGTTTATAATAGAAAGGTCTTCTTTTTTTTATAATAAGCTTTAATATTGTTTTTGTTACTTCTTTCTCAATTGTTTTTCTTTTTCTCTTATTTTTTTTTTCTTTTCTTTTATTTTTTGTTGATTTGTCTTTTTTTTTTTGGTTCCTTTAGTTTTTCTTTTTTTCTTCTTTTAAGTTTACTCATTATTCCAATTTTTTTCTCTTATTTATTAATTTTTTTGTATTATATTTTTTATACTTGTTTATAAAATATATCTTAAGCTATTATTGCTACTATATTTACAAATTGCTATCTTAATTTTGTATTTAAGAGCTATATTAATCTGTTTTGTATTTTTTTTTAGAATTAAACTCTTAATTAATGCTTCTCTTATTTTTATTTTCTCTATTTCTGTTTTTTTAAAAAGTGCTATATATAATATAAATAAAGAAATCTAAATTTTTTCTTCTTCTTTTAGTTTCTTCTATGCTATTATAATAGTTATTTTTTTGATTCTCTTTCAAAGATTTCTTTGTCTTTTACATGTTGCCAAGTATGCTTGTATTTTTTTTACTTTATTTTAGCATATTTGACATTCTATCATTATGTATATATCTGGTCTTCTTCTATTGAGTTCTTTTAAAGTTGAAAGTTTATCTATTATGCACTTAATAATGCATTTTTTCTAAAGCTGTTTTTTCTTGTTGTATATTGTATTTTCTTAGTTATCTTTAGCCTTTTTCAAAAATAAGTTTAATTATAAATTATGATTTTTGCTTCTAGCTTTAAATCTTTAACTGTTCTTATTTCATTTCACTTTGCTTTTAGTCTTGCATTTGTTACTAACTTGCAAAACAGTCTTACTAATATATTAGTTCATCTGTTTCTCACTCTAAACATTACTTTATCTTCTTACAACTAACTTTTTCAGTCTATACTATCTTTCTGCTTATTGTTTCTTTCTTTACTAAACTATTAGCTTTATTATTCTATTTATTTTGCTATAACTTTTTATTTTAACTAAATTTATTTGAATATTTTTTGTCTTAGCAAGATCTTTAATCTTCATTATCTATATTGTATTCTTTTTTTTAATAATCTTATTTTTGTTTACTTGTTCCAAGCTTCTACTAATATTTCTTATTATAACATTACTATCTGTACATATTTCTATTTGTTTTTTTCTTAATATTATTAAAATTGCTACCCAAATTGTTACCAACTTTATTACTATCGATGTTTGTCATTTTTCTAGTTCAAGTACTACTTCTTCTTCTGACTATTCTTGTGTTTTATTTGTTTAAACCTATTCTATATTTATATTATTTTTAGATACTAGCTCTTTACTATATTTTATATTAGCTATCCTATCAGTATATATTATATATTTGTTCTTGTTTATTATAATATTTCTTTTTAGAACTTCTATTATTTTTTAACTAGTATTTTTTTCCAGTTTTTGTCATTTAATAATTTTTATCTTTAGCTCTTTTATCATTATAAGACCTTCAAACTTATATTTTTTTATTTCTAATTTGTTTATCTTTGTTTTGTTTATTATTTGGTTTATTGCTATCTTAATTTGATTGCTATTCTTTTTTACTAATGCATTTAAAATCATGTTAATGTTTTTATTTAATTTTATATATTGCTAACAACTGTTCTCTATCTGTTCATCCTTTCTTATATACTCTTTATATCTATTGATCTCAGTTGCTAATTTATTCTTTTTGTTTTATATTTACCAATATTTAATTAATACTTTGATTTATTTTTTTTCAATTTTAATTATAAAAATTTTTAGGAGTATGGTAACTTAGTGAAATGGTTAAGTTGTCAACCTCTTAAGTAGTAGATTGGGAGTTTAAAACTTACTGATAGGAAAAATTTAGAAAACCACCTATGTTATATCAGTATAATAAGAGGTAAGTAATATTATAGCAATAGCATTCTGTCAATCAGTTGGGATTAGTACCTGTAATATAGTCATACCAAATAACTGACAGATTATAAGCATCTGCACAATGTTGGAGTTATACAGAGAAATGCAAACTGGTATCGGGCAGTATAAACCCAAGATAAGTTCTTATGATCATGTAAATTTGTGAACTAAAAAACTAGAGCCCACTTGGAAAACCCCAAATAGAGAGATAATACAGATTTTTGACAGTATTACTATAAAGGCTAAACCTAAAAAACAGATATCAATATAGAAGGAATCAGGCAGGCAAGATTGAGTGAAAGATACCACTAACCAGGCCACTAAAAGTCTTGAACCAAAGGAAAAGAACCTTGGAGGGCAGACCTTAAGATACCAGAAACAGGTCATAGTTTTATTAGACTATCTGAATTAGGAGTCTGAGATTGAAAACAGAGATATACTATAAGTATTAGGAATATGCTGTGAAGTTAGTACTGAAGTCTGAGTAAACTCTTAAGAGCAAGCCCTGTTAACAAGATACTGTAATAAAATTTACTAAAAACTAGCAAGCTGTAGTAATTTTTAATAGCACAAGTGCTGAATAGAAGATCTTTTATTTAAAAAAAAATAAAATAAATAAAAATAACCAAAAATAAGAAATAAATATTTAAAAGTGGAATTTAAATTTAATAGCCTCCTAGATACTATAAGGATTTTTACAATAGGCTGATTGTAGGAAAGATTTGATCTATTGTTTTTTTTGTATTGGTCAGACTTAACAAATAGTTTACTCTTTATAAGAATTACTTGTGCTAGATTTGGAAGTATTCTAAGACATTAGAAGAGATGATTAGCAACAAATAATCAGGCTGTTCTAAGCTATATATAGGTTTTTAAATTCCAATAACATAAAGCTAGTATCTGCCAAAGTACTATTTACAAATACAGCTATTACTTTATATTATAAAGAAAGAAAAATAAAATATTCAATAATATAAAGCTAGTATTTGCCAAATAACTAATTAAGAAAACCAGCTTTTCAC
>CAJVQA010011704.1:0-10558 GCA_910591915.1 Cetraspora pellucida
TATTAGATAGTATAGAACGTCTAATTTTAATTCCTCCAACAAACGTAGCTTTGCTAAAGTAAATGAAACATCAAAAATTAGTTTTTTTTAACTAATATAAAATGTAGAGTTGTGTTGGTGTCTCAATTCAGTGCAAGAACAATGTAAAAGCTTGTTGTGTTAAGACAAGTAAGTATACAATGCTATGCTAAACTTTTAATTCAATACTTTAATATATAGTTTATTAAACATATTAAGACTTTATCTACAGGTTTATATATATATAAAGCATAACACGATAGTTAGAACGAGACATAGTATAATGGTTAGAACAGAAAGTAGTATGATAGAACAGGACATAGCACAATAGTATAAATAGGATATAGCACTATAGTTAGAATGAGACATAGTATAATAGTTAGAATGAGCATAGTACAATAGATAGAATAAGATGTATCACTGTAGTTAGAACAGGATAACATGATAGTTATAATGGAATGTGACATGATAGTTAGAACAGAATATAACATGATAGTTAGAGCAAAATGTAGCTTAATATTAGATGCAGGACATAATGTGATAATTAGATTCGGAACATAGAATGCTAGTTAGTTCAGGACGTAGCATGATAAATTCAGAACATAGTGCAATAGTTATTTTTGAAATCTAGCAAACTAGTTAGATTTGAGAATAATATAAAAGTTACAATGAAACATAGTATAATAGTAAAGCTTAGGACATAGCATAATAGATAAATTTGAAATGTTGTATGATAGTTAGATTTAGAATGTAGCATAATAGTTAGGTTCAGAATAGTAAAATAGTTAATTTAATTTTTTTATTATATTTTTTTTAGAATTTTAGTATTTAGTATATAATGCACTGCAATGCACTTTTATAATTAATTTACAAATTTGTATATAAAACAAAATATAACTTTTGATTTATTTTAGAGTTAAAATAAGGTCTAAGATTTTAATTAGGCATTAGTATATGCAAATTTTAGCATAGAATTTTTTTTTATTAGGATCCCAAAGACAGTTTCATAGGTGAAATTTTGAGATATTAGAGTTTTTTTAAAAAATTTAAAGAAAAATTTTTATTTTTATTATACAAGATTTTCATATTATACAAATAATTTACAAATTTATTGGTTAAATTACAGAATGCACTGTAGTATATGTGTACTATATTTTTATTTTTTTTAAACTTAAGTAGTTATGCTAGTACTTTATTAAAATTCTTGAAATTACTCTTGCAATTATATAGATTTATCTAATAACTAAGTCTAGCATTACCTAGTTATTCTAAAGGTACCTAAGTACAATTTGTTGCATTACTTCAAAAAAAAGTAGGTTGCTTATCTAATTATTTAAATTCTATAATAAAATGGTCTTTACCTTTTTATAATAAATTCTAATATTGTTTTTTCTGATTTCTTTTTTAATTATCTTTTTTTTCTTTTGCTTATTTTTTTTTCTTTAATTTTTTGCTGATTTGCCTTTTTTTTTTCTTCAGGTTTTTTTTCTTTATTTTTTTTCTTTTTATTTTACTTGTTATGCCTTCTTTTTTCTCTTATTTGTTAACTTTATCATATTATATTCTTCAAACATGTTTATAAAAAATATTCTATGCTGTTTTTGTTACTATATTTGCAAACTGCAGTTTTGTCTTTGTACTCAAAAGTTGTGCTAATCTGTTTTGTGTTTTTTTTGAAATTAGGCCTTTAATTAATGCTTTTCTTATTTCTACTTTTTTTACTTCTATTTTTTTGAAAAGTGATATATATAGTTTATATAAAGAAATGCAAGTTCTTTCTTCTTTTTTTAGTTCTTTTCAGATTGTTGTGATTATTACTTTTTGGATTTGTTTTTAGAGTTTATTTATTTCTTATATAATGTTAAGTATAACTGTATTTTTTTAATTTTATTTTAATATATTTAATATTCTGTTGTTATATATATATTTGACCTTCTTTTGTTAAGTTTTTCTAAGATTAAAAGTTTTTCTATTATATATTTTATAAATGCATATTATTTTGTACTACTTATTCTTGTTGGTGTATTATATTTTTAAACACTTTTTTTATTATTTTTAAATATATTTTTTTAAAAAAAAATTATTTTTTTATTTTTTTTTATTTTTTTAATAAAATTTTATTAGGTTTAAATAAACATGTTATTTAATTGGATTTATTTAAAAATAAAATAAATTAAATATATAAAAAAATATATAATTATTATAAATTAAACTAGATAACTTACTTTAAATAAATAATTTATTAATAAAAAAATAAATATAAATTATACCCTATTAGTAAGGTTAATAACAAGATAGCAAGAGTATAAAAACTAAAACTTGACATATTATATATACAGTATTTTAATATTTTATAATTATTGTATTACAATTTTGTATTTTATATAACAAAATTTTCATAAACTAAAATATTTTAATCAGTATATTTATATTATAAAAAGTATAATTTGTACTATTTTAATTTGGAATATAATATTTCAAATTGCAGAAATTTTGTTTTTTTAATATTAAGATAAGGTCTTGCATATATCTTTATTAAAATTTAAAATAGTTATATATATATATACTATAACTGAAGCTAACACTTACAATTAGGGCTAATTATTAAACTGCTAACTATACAGCTACTACTATTTATACAAAACAAATAAATTAAAAATTCCATATAAGAATAAAAACTTAGACTAATTTATTTGTAATCTAAACTTACTAAAGTAGTTAAAACTTATTTAGATTTGAATATAATTTAATAATATGCTATATTTAATTTATAAAATAGACTAAATATTAATTTTGCAAATTGTTTGTTTAATAAGAGAGCATGTAGTAAAATAAGTATATAATTGATCTAAAAGTTTGCAAAAACATAAGTAGATATAATTTTTTTAAAAATATGTATGTCTAGTAGCTGAATTAACTAATATTAAAGTTTTGTTAATTAGTTGAAATTAGGTCTGTTTTGTTGTTTTTTTTTAGTTAGAGAAGTAGATGCAATATGCTTTCTATAATTGCTCTTATAATTGTTTATTAATCTTAAAAAGAATGATAATAATAACTTGGAAAGCAATTTTATTTAATATATTAAAGTTTTAAATTATTAATATAAGTGATTTTGAAATAAGTTTTTTGAAATAAGTTTTTTGAAAATAAAGTTAGAATAAAATGTATTAGATAGGATATATAAAGGATTAAAAGCTAAATGATAAAAAATTTTATTAATTAGATAATTTTTTTAGTAAGTATCAAGATTAGATAAGTTTTTAAAATTAACATAATTAGTAAAAATTTAAATAATTTGATTGAGCAAGAGTGTATTAGCATAGATATATCAATGAGAATAAGAATTAGCTAAGTTGTAATAAAAACAGTTAGTATCTAAGTAATAGTTTGGATAAATAATATAAAATAATTGATATATTAGTAATTTATTAAGAAAAATTTTGATTTTAAAAGATTTTAGTTAATTGAGTTTAAAATTAATAATATTGTATAATGGTTTTTGGTTATAATTAAAATAAAGCCAAGTGAATCTTTAATCAATATCTTAATTAAAGTATAACTACTTGTTGTTATATTTTTGTAATATCTATATAGCTAAAATATGAGCTTTACATATTTGCTTAATGAAGTATTTCTATATAATCTTATTTATATTAAAGAATATAATAAGGGTTGTAAAAATTTGTTTGATTAAATAAAAGAAATAGTAATGATTGACAAGAAAATCTGCTTATTCATTAAAATTATTATCTGAATAAGCTTGCATTTTATAAAAGATAATTTAAAGTTTATATGATTTAATAATATTTAAAAGAGTATGCTAAATAGGGCATAATTAAATTTAAATAGTTTGTTAAGATAGATTAAGTCAAGTTGAAAATTATTGAATTTAGAAATTATTGATTGAGAATTAGTAAAATATTAATTACTAAATTGTAAAAAGTTGTTAAAATTATAGTAATAATTAAAAAGAGCTTAGTTTTGTATAATGAAAACCAATATTGTATTTTGGCAAAGAAGAAGTTAATAGTTTGATTATTATTATTAACTTGAATCTAACAAATATTTATTATGAATTGGTTAGTACTGATATTTATTACTGAGTTATTAGTATAAAAGAATAGTTGTTAATAAGAAAAATTATAGTAAGAAATAGATTTAAGTTTGTTAGTAGTTTCATTTAAAGTAAAAATTTAAAAAGCAATTAAATTAGTAATAGAAATAATAGATAGAAGAAAAGTACAAATTGGGTTCTTAACAGCTATAAAGCAGATAAGATTCAAGTAATTTGCATTGAGGTTGAGTTGATGTTTAAAATTAGTTCTACTAAGAAATTATATTGAAATAACTGCAGAAACTTTAACAATACAAGTTTAGTTAATTATATAAGAATTAAGATAACATTTTGTATATCATTTGTATTTAACAGATGGTAAAAAATAAAATTTTGAGTAACTTAAATCTATGTTAAAATTTTAATAAGTAATAAAATAATGATTAAATAAAGAAAACTATTTCTGTATTTTTTTATTAATAATCTCATTGTTGTAATATAAAGTAATTAGAGTTTAAATTTTGTAAGTTTTTTAAATATATTAATAATATAATAAGTATAAAGATTATAATTAGATAATTAATAATATGATATTATATTTTAGTAATAAGAGTGTGCTAGAATTGTGTCCTTTAAATAGGAAAACCAAAAAGGTTTTTTACCTTTAGTCAAGTATAGCAGTTTGAGTAAAAGATGTTTTCAATCTAATAAGGTACTGTTATTAGCTTTGTAGAATTGTTCAAGATATATAATGTTTGATTGTTTAAGTTGTTTATTGAAGTTGAATATATAAAATACTAAAATAAAATTAATTCTAATAACTGGCCTTTGTTACTAATTATATAAGGCTATATTAGATTTGAATTAGCTAAAATTGTTAAGCAAAGATAAATAAAATATTAAATAATTTTGAAGTTTAATGAGTGTCTGTTAAGGCTGTTAATAATTAGTTTAGAATAATGTAAAATATTAATAAAAGACTATAAGTTGTTTTGTAACTGTTGAAGTCTAATTTAGATTATGATACTAAGAAGATTAAAATGATTGATTCATTAGAAATAATTAGAAATATGATGCTAGAGTTGAATATTACAAATATTATAAATATTATATAGGGTATAAGTTAAGTATTGTACTATTTGATATAGATCTGAAAAGGTAAAACTTGTGTTTGCTATAGTAAGATATTTGAATAAGATTTAATTATATATAGTATGAAAAAAATAGTATTATATAATTTATGTTACAAAGTTGAAATAATTACTATATTGATAATATAAATAATTTGTTTGTTAGTAATTTCTTTGTACAGGTGATATTAATAAAATTAAAAGCTTCTTTTTTTATTAGTTTAACAGCTTAAGATTGTTTATTATTAAGTGTAAACCAAAATTTAAGAAACTTAAAAGGTTGATTTTTAAGAACAGAATAAATTAGAGATTTAAAAAGCTACATTAAAGTAATAAAAGAGTTTGTAGCTAAAATAGATTTTGTTGAATTAATTTGGATATTAGTTATTTAATAGAAGAATATAGCAGTTTTAGTTATTAGATTAAGCAACTCTTTGGATTGTGCAATCTAGAGAGTATTATTCATATAGTCTAAAACTAATATAAATATTTTTAAAGTTTGGGTTTAAGATAAATATAAATTGGTTATTTAAGAAACAAACAAAGAGTAATCTGAAAATTATAAGATGATTTTATAGATTAAATAATTATAGTAGTTTTAGAATAGAGAAGTTATAGTTTTTTTTAATTTATATTATTTTTAACTAAATAAAAATTAGTAAAACAAAGGTTAAATATAACTTAGTTTTGGTGATCAGTAAAAAGATTAGTAAGTATATTAATAAGATTTAAAGCATTGATATCCATTTAAAAGACTTTGTAAAAAGTTCTAAATTAACAAAATTATATATTTTGCTTATGTTCTAAAACAGAAGCCATAATTGTTTGTTGTTGAAACTAACATTTTTAATAATATTGTTAAATATATATATAGAAATAGAAGTGCTATTGTCAGATAAAGCAATATAGTTGTAAAGAAATAGAATAGAGTATTATATAAATATTAAATTAAGGTAGTTAATAAAAAGTTTAGTATATAATTTCTTAATGTGTTTAACAAGACTAATAGGTCTTGTATTAGAAAGATTTTTATCAAAAATAGGTTTTTTGAATATTAGAATAATGCAACCTTCTTTCTATTACTTAGATCTTTAAAAAGTTTAAATATATTAGTTAAAAAGTGCAACTATTGCTTGAAAAAAGATAGAAACAGTCTGTTTAAGCATTTTATAGCTAATTTCAAATAGTTTACATATTTTGTTATTGGAAAGTTAGTTAAGAGTTTTGGTAATTTTATCTAATAAAAATTTAGCCAAGGCTGAATTATAATAGTCTGGTCTAGTAATAACTTTTGGTTCATATTTTTTAGACTAGTTAGTATTAAATTTATGACTATTAATAGGCTGTAAGCAGTTTAGTTGTTAAAGTAATATTAAATATGTTTTTTTTTTTTTGTATTAAAGGTCATACTTTGTAGCAAAACTTTAATGACTTTTATTAAAGTTAGTTATTACAACTATTTTATACAAAAATAAGAGTACAACTAATTACAAATACAGCTTTTAATTGTCTATTTAAGTAGTTCATTCTAGGGTTCTACACTAGATGCCATATCTATAATCTACTAGAAGATTATTTATTTAAACTCTTTGATTATCTGTGCTGTTATAATATAACACTAGCTTACCCTTCATATATATCTAATTAGTATACTATCTGAGCAGTATAGTACCTATCCTTTTTGTGCTAATTCTTAAATTATTATATATTTTAGAGTATAACATCTGCCAGTAAGGCACAGAAGGCCTCTCTTGTTAAGTATCTACTCACTTTACAGATTATTAACAAAGACCACCTTTGCAGAGTTCATCCAGATCCTAGCACCAGTGTAGGAAATTTAATATTCTCATGTTTTTAAGAGAACATACTTTTGGATTGAAGAACATTTGTTGCTTTGAACATGTTTTATATAAAAAAATTATTGAGAACATATTGCTTAATAAATATATTCTTTATATAGTATAGTATAAATAAAGTTAGCAATTAGAAAATATATTAATTTTAAAAAATTTAGAAAAGAAAATGAATAAACATAAAAAATATACAAGCTTAAAACAAAAATTTGAATAAATTACTAATATTATCTAAAAAATTTTATAAAATGATAACAGAAATTTTTATTATTAAGAATATAAAAATATATATAT
Source organism: Cetraspora pellucida (assembly GCA_910591915.1). Lineage (NCBI taxonomy): Eukaryota > Fungi > Glomeromycota > Glomeromycetes > Diversisporales > Gigasporaceae > Cetraspora > Cetraspora pellucida. The sequence continues at coordinate 7,350 of CAJVQA010011704.1, forward strand.
ATTTTTTTTTTTAAATATTAAGGTGAGTACTTGTGACCTAGGATTTTATTGATAGTATATTTGGCTAATGGTTGTATTACAACTATAGAGGGCAACTATGTAGAGAATGTACAACTAGTCACTTGTACAACTTTAGTCATTGTTTAATTTAAGTAGTCTGCCTAAAGGTTCTACACTAGCTGCCATACCTGGAACCCACTTGTAGGTTCTCTATTTAACCACTCTGTTTCCATATCCACCCAACTACTTCTGCTACCAATGACCCTAGCCAATGCCAGTGAAAAGATGCCATAGCCACTAAGTCTTTAAAGCAGTTCTTTAAAACCTTTAACCTTGTACTAAACCTTCCAAAATCTTCTGTATTTCAGTCTTACAGCTGATCTGATATCACTATAGCCAAGACCAACACTGACAGTTAGAGCATACCATTAAACTGCTATGCCCTTGTAGAGTTCACTTCAACCTTGATACTAACTTCACAACATATCCTTACAACTTTGGTATTTAATTCAAGTTTTTCCAAGCTGCCATTTCAGATAGTTTAGAAAGGTAGATTGAAACTATACACCTCTGGTTTACATGTTTGTTGGCATGTACCTTTTTTCTTTAGAACTCAGAAATTCTGATGGCCTGGTTGGTTCTTCTGGTCCCTTCTTAAAGACCAGCACATTTGTCTAGTTTCACAAGTTTTAGCTCTATTTCATAAGTCTAGCCTTTACAGTAGCACCATCAAAAGCTTGGGTTACCTCTCTACTCAGGTCTTCCAAGTGGGCTTCCATCTTCTTCTTTTGGTTCTTATGATTTATATGGCTATGAGAACTTATTGTAGGTTTGCACTGCCTGGTACCAGTTTGCATTTTTTTGTATAACCACAGACCTTGTCCTAAAGGACAATGTCATGTAACTGTTACACAAATGCCATGTGACCTGTTAGTTATACTGGTGTAATATAGATAACAGATGTCTTATTCCAACTAATTGCAAGAGACAGTTAATTATAACACAGAGAGAATTTTCAAATTTTTTGTGAACCTGCCACTTGAGAGTTAGAATATAAAAATATTTTTAAAAACATTAAATTAAATAATTATGTTCTTATAAAAATATAAATTTTAATAAGGATAATGATCTTAGTATAGTAGTTAAGTTGTCATCCTTTATATAATAGATTTAAGATTCAAATCCTATCTATAATTAAATTTGAAAATTATATCTGCATTATAGTAACTGTCTTTTGTTGATCAGTTGGCCTTATATGACTATAACCCAGATATACCAAGTTGGTCCTACCAATATTGGGAGCTCAGAGCATCTATGTAAAGTGTAATATTACATGTATATAGAAGAATATATAATCAGTATTACATAAGACTTCAGTGCAAATCTATGATAAGACTCTGAGTTTAGAAGACTAAGAAACTGAGATAACAGAAACCTACTTGGAATTTTCTGAATAAAGAAGTAGCATGAACTTTCAACAGTACCATCAGACTGGTTGAAGTTCATGAAACACTTTCATAAGAACTGAAGGTTAAACTAGATGTTAAATATATATAGAGGAGCATATAATCAACTAGGCTGCTGGACTCACAAGAGAAAAAGAATACAGAAGTATACTATACTAGGCTATCTGAATTGGTAGTTTGAGAAAAACTGCCAGTTCTAAATTGCAGTTAGCAAGAGATGATAGAAAAAATGCTAGAAAGATAGGTACTAGGGTTCTAGTGAACTTTACAAAAATAAAAATAGTATAATGTAGCAGTTAAACAAGTAACTTCTGTAACTGCAAGTACTAGATAATTATAGCATATTGCATAAAACTAGATTAGTATGTATGAGACATATAGGCTCTAATAAGATTTCTGTTAAGGATAAAGTAATCCTAAGGATGCTAACCAGTATTAGAAACTTGAATAAATGTAGCCTTAAAGATGTTTTTGTAATACAAGAAAGATGCATATGCAGCAAGTTTAAATAGACAAGACATCTAGTTGGCTTGCATCTAGAATAAAACCTATATAATAATATATAAGTAGACTATTTAAATTAGGCACCAAAGTGCATATGTAGCTAGTTGTAAATTCTAGTATATACTTGAATAAAAATATCATATTCTAAAAATAGAGACTTTAATATAAAAAAAAAAATATAAATTTTAAAATAGATTTTTAATACTTCTCAGTACTGACTTTATAGCATATCTCTAGTACTTTTAGTATACATCTGTTTTGGTCCTTAGACTCTCAATTTAGATAACCCAGAAGAACTGTAATCTGTTTTTAATATATTAAATTCAGCCTAATAACATTTTTTCATAGTCTAAAATCCAGTGGTCTAATTGGTGGTACTCTTATCTGAAGTTTTTGCCTACCTGATTTCTTTATATTTGTATTCATTTTCTAAATCTAGCCTTTACAGTAGTACTCTATTTGGTATTTCCAAGTGGACCCAGTTTTTTTCAGTTCTACAAATTTATACAATTATAAGAACTTATCTTAAATTTGCACTACCTAGTACCAGTTTGCATTTTTTGTATAACTAAGATTACACAGATGCTCTGTAATCTGCCAGTTATATTGATATGACCATAGTTACAGATATCTTATCTCAACTAATTAACAAAATGTTATTGCTATAATATCATCTATATATTACATAGATGATCATTTAAATTTTTACAATTAGTAGGTTTTGAACTCACAACCTACCACTTGAAAGGTTAACAACTTATCCACTTTGCTAAGTTATCACACCCCTTGAATATGTTCTTAATTAGTCTAAGATTTGTAATAATATTATTTAGTATTTTGATATTGTTGAATTTTACTAAATTTTTGTAACAGTTAAGTATACTATTGATCATAAGTTTGAAATTGGTTTAAAGTTTAAAGCATCTAAGATTAATATACTAATTTATTTATTCTTAAATTTGTTTGATGTTTTCAATATTTCTGCATAATAAAAAGCTTGCCATTTAGTATTAATATTAGTAATCCAACTTGGTAAAGACTTATAAAAGTTGTGTATAAGAAGTATATTAAAATAATAGATTAAAATTAAAATATATAAGTATGAGTGATAAGTTAATTAAAAAGCTTTAACTTGTTTAATAATATTATTAAGTTTTTTAAGAGGGGTTGGGCCCTATAGCTTAACGGTAAAGCTGCTAACCCCCCACAGACTAGGTCAACAGTTCAAGTCGGGCTGGA
>CAJVQA010011705.1:0-10557 GCA_910591915.1 Cetraspora pellucida
AAAAAAAAAAAAAAATAAGATATAAAAAAAAAAAAAAAAAAACGAGGAAAGACCTTACTTAAAAAAAAAAAAAAAAAAAAAAAAAATATATATATATATTTTTAAATGTATAAGTTATTTAATTAACTTTTTTTTTTATTTTTTAATCTTAAGCAGTTATGCTAATACTTTATTAAGATTCTTGAAACTATATACATACATAATTATATAGAATTTCCTAATATTTAAGTTTAGCATTACTTGGCCACCCTAATGGTACCTAAGTGCAATCTGCTGCACTACCTCAGTTAGAGATAGACTGCTTGTCTAACTACTTAAAGCCATACTAAAAGGGTCTTCTCTCTTCTGTGACAAGCATATCAATTGTTTTCAATGCTTCATTCTTCATTCGTTTTCCTTTTTCTGTTTTCTTTTCTTTCTCATCTTCTTTTGATATTTTACTTTCTATCTTCTTTCCTTTTAATCTTCTTTTTTCTCTATCACCTTTCTTCATTCTATTTGTTATATTAGAGCTCTTTTTCCATTCTTGTACTCTTTTACATCAAACTCTCCACACTTGGTCATAAAAGATGTTTTACACTGTTCTAGTTGTTATATCTATACATTTCTGTATTACATTTTTGTTTAACAGTTGTTTGATTCCTTTTTTAACCTTAAGTATTATAAGCCCTTTTATTAATGCTTTTCTGTTCTCAATTTCTTCTTCTGTTTTTTCAAAGAGTGTCATATATAGTACTTGTAGTGGAATTCTGTCTTTTTCTCTTTCTTTGAGGCCATTCCATGCTGTTGCTGCTAACACTTTTTGGATCCATTTCCACAGACTTCTTTGTTTGCTGCAGCTTGCCATATGCATTTGAGTTTCTATCTTACCCTCTTAACAAACTTGACAGTCTGCTGTTATATATATCTCTGGTCTTCTTTTGGTTAGTTCTTCTAATGTTGATAAACTGTTCATTATGCACTTGATTGCTGTTGCTCTTCTTGTACTAAGTCTTCTTGATGTATAATGTACTTCACTAGTTCTATTAATTTCTTTCCAGAAGCTTGACTATTTGTGTAGTGCTTGTTCAGTTTCTGGCTCTAGTAATCTAATTGGTTTTGATTCTTGTCAGCTAGCTCCAACTCTAGCATTAACAATTATCTTGCAAAGAAGTCTTATTGGTATGTTAATTTTTTTGCTTTCCCATTCTATATAATACTTTATTCTGTTACATTTGATTTTTTCTACACAGATTATTTTCTTGCTATTCGCTCCTTTCTTTGCAAGTAAATCTGCTTTATCATTCTACTTGTCTTCACTATGACTTTTAACTTTAACTATTTTTATTTTAATGTTTTTGCTTTTGATTAAGTCTGTAATGTTCATTATCCACATTGCATTTTTCTTTTTGAGAATTCTTTTGTCTCTCATACTTTGTATTGTTTTGTTAATATTTCTTAATGCTGTACTGCTATTTGTAAATATTTCTATATTTTTACCTTCTGATACTATTAGAATTGCAGACCATATTGCTGCTAATTCTGCTATTGTTGCTGAGAGCCATTCTTCGAGTCCTAGTGCCTCTTTCTCTTCTGGCCAATTCTTTCTATCTCCCAATTGCACCCAACTAATGCCTATTTTCCTTATACTATCTTTTGCCTTCTTTTTATACAATGCTCTATCTGTATAAAAGGTATACTTGTTCTTGTTTCTTCTTTCATTTCTTGCTAAAATTTCTATTAAGTGATTCACAATTTTATTGCTTATTCATTGTTTTCTAATTAATTCTACCTCTAATTCTTCTATTCGTTTTATTTCTATTAGGTTTCTTTCATCTCTTCTCCAATCCTCTGTTGTTCTGTTGTCTGTTATCTGTTCAAGTGTTGTATTAATTCTGTTATTGCCTTTCTCGATTATTGTTTCTGGAATTACTTATATATTGTAATCATTTTTTATCTATTTTTCACAGTTGTTTGATGTCTTCTCTGGTTTGTTTTCACAACCTTTGTATTTACTTATTTCTATGGTTGTTTTTCTCTCTTCTTTCTTCATTACCTAATGCTTTGCTAGTATCTTTTCTTCTTTCTTCTTGATTACTTTGCTGAGTCATTAATTGTGTTTTGACCCATGTATAATTTATTTTCTTTTCTTTTGATCTTCTGACAACTTCATCCATTTGATCTTTAATGCTTGAGTGTTGTAACTGTTTGTTTTATAGTTGTTATGTATTTCTCTGCTTGTTTGTATTACTAGCAGTTTCCTTCCTTTTTTACCAAACCATTTGGCCTTTTTTCTTTTATATGACAGATCTAAATAGCATTTGAGTTGTCTCCATATGATTAGATTTTTGCCTTTTGGATCTATAAGCTGGTTTAAATATAACAGTCTCTATTTGTTCATCATACTGTTACTTGTTGTCCATGTTTTAGTTTCTATTATGTCTCTTATTTGTTTCCCATATCTATACACTTTCTATAAAGTATCTTCTGTGTTATGCCTATCTTTTTGACTTTAGCTATTGTATAACAGACTAAATTGTTTTTCCAATATTTCTTTTCTTCTAGTTTCTTTTTGTAATTCCAAATATCATCTGTTAATCCTGCAATTTGGCATTCTTGTGTTCTTCTAAGTCTAGTTAGCTCACCTAAGCTATTCTTTTTATTAAGTCACAAAAAGAGGCTACTTATTTGCTTTGTTATTATTTCTTGACTTAGTGACTTGCAGTTGCTTAGATCTTTGTGCTCTACTATGCAATTGTTTGTTGTTTTTATCATATTGCACTTGTGTTTTGCTAGGCATATTAGTGGTTGATGTATTTTATCAATTGTCTTTTCTGACATCTTTGTCAGTTGTAAAAGATAGCCTAGTTTTGGAATTATCACTATATTGTTTATATATGCAATCTGGCTCATTGTCATTTTCTTGTATCTTAAGTCTTTAACTGTTTGACTAACTATTCCTTTTGCCTTTTTGCAAATTAATGACTCTTTCATTCTACTATTTAGCCAGATTCCTAAAGATCTCACAATCTTATTCTTTGGTTCTTCTATTATTTTACTTTGATCAAATATAATTTCTCTTTTTTCTGTTTTGCATTTAGTGTTCATTACTATTATCTTTGATTTGGACCTATTTATTTCAATATCGTTAGCTGTGAAAAACTCTTTTGCAATTCTAAGAATTTTCATTAACTGCTTCTTGTTGCTAGCAATCCATGTTGTATCATCTGCATATGCAATTGCTGTCTGTCTATATTTTATTACATTGCTGTTGCATATTTCTTCTGTTATTTCCTGTTCAACTGTATATCCTAATGTTATGTTTTCTTGAATTCTTTTCAGCAGTGGGTCATAAAAGAGGTGCCAAATTAGAGGTGATATTACTTCTTCTTGATCTATTCCATCTTCTGCTATTATTTCTTCTGTTAAGCTATAAGCTGTAATAACTTTAAGTTGTTGATTGCAAAAAAGATTGAATATATAACATCTTGTTTTCTGTAGTATTTTGACTCTCTTCAGAGCCTATTTTAGGCTTTCTAGTAGAACTGAGTCGAAAGCCTTTTTCATATCTTGTAAGAGTATCCATACTTCTTTGTTCTTTTTTTTTGCTTCTTTCATTATCATGTTTAGTATATGTATTAGTTGTTCTGTTGAGTTGTCTAGCAAACCTGTATAGTTTGAACCTCTAAGTATTTCTTTTTCTGTAAATATCTTAGCTAATCATTTTGTTACTAGTTTTGTAACTATTTTCCTAAAGGTCTCAATCAATGCTATTGGTCTGATGTTATTTAGACTATATCCCTAGTCTTCATCTTTTGGAATTGGATATACTTGTGTTATTTTTCACTTCTTTGAGATTTCATCTTTTTCTAAGACAAGATTTGCAAAGCTTTGAAGAATTTTGTGTTTTCTTTCCTGCACACTTGATTAATATGTAGCTTATGCCTGATATTTCTGGAGCTGTGTCAGTTTTAAGCTCTTTTAGTATGTCCTCCTATTTTTTTTATTTTATCTTTTCTTCTAGCATCTTATATCAGGACTCCTTAATCCATTCTTTTGGCTTGTATATCTTTTTTCATTCTTTGGGCATTTCTTCTAACTTTGTTTTTCTTTTTTAAATTGGTTTTGAAAATGCTTTGTTAAACTATTTAGAACTGCCTTTGGTTCTGTTATTAGCTCTGCTTCTTCTCTATCTTGTGTTATAAATCTGTTAAAGACTATCTTTTTAAAAGGTTTGTTTAATAGACTAGCAATCATTCATCACTGATCTGTCTTGATCATCTCACATCTCTTGTTTATATTCTCTTCTATCTGTTTTCTTTGGACTTGCTCTCATTCTCTTTCTTTTTTCTCTTTAAAGATTCTTTGCCAGCCTTTTATATTTTCTATCCAGGCTTCTAACCACTGTCTGTGCAACTTTGGCAGCATCACTTTTATTCTTTTCCTTATGTTTTTAAGCTTGTTATTTATTTCTGTTATTTCTATCTTTTCTGCTTTCTGGTTTTTCTTTGCTTTCACTCTCTTGATTATCTGCTGTAATTCAATAATGTGTTTGTCTTGCTGCATCTTTTTCTTGCTTTGTCTTCTGTTTGTTTTTGTGTTGAAGATCTTTTTTTTTGGAATTTGTTTATTTGCTGCTTCAATTATAGCTCCTTCTATTGTATCTCATATTAAATTTAACATGTTTGTATTACAATTTATGTCTATTTCATTTTCTTCTAGTTGTTTTATAACTTTATTTCATTCTAATTGGTTTTGTAGTTCTCTTGCATATTCTTCCTAGTCTTCTTGTTTTGCTTCTTCATATAGGCATATTGTTTTTGTTTAGTCTTTTCATCAAATGTTTGCACTACTGCTATTTGCAATTATATATCCAACTCATATTTCTGTTGTTATTATTTTGTAATCACTATTAGTCAGTCTTTTTGCTTCTTCTATGTCTGCTTTCTGTAAACCTGATGCAAGTGTTTCTGATAGCCATATATAGTCAATTCATGTTGCTGCATTATAGCTTGACCATGTGTATGCCTTTTCTGTTTGGTGAAGGCTTCTGTATAAGTCTATAAACTCTTGTCTTTTGAGCCAATTGAATAGTGGTAATCTCTTATAGTTTGTTGTTTATGAATGTTGTCTATCTATTACATTGTCTACTGTGTGATTAAAGTCTCCTAATATAATTACTTCTGTATGTCTCTTTCTGTTTGTTATTACTTCTACCACCTTTTGTTGAATATTTTTGCTAATTGTCTTGTTATTCGGTAGAATATATATTCCTATTACTATCAGTTCTAATTGTTTAAAGTATAGTCACACTTCTATCATATATTCACTAATCCTTTTGACAGCTCCTATATGTTTTTTCTACTTTTCTTCTATTAGTATGCCAACTCCTGAACCTTTTTTCTTGTCTGGTACTGCACTAGTCCAGTAATTTTTGTAATGCGTATTAGGTTATGTACTAGGAATTTACCTTCTTTTTCTGCAATGTTTGTTTCTGTTATTCCTAATATTAATATCTCTTCTTTTCCTGCCCAATCTAAAAGATTTCTCAATTTCCATTCTCTAGTTTTAAGCGTGTTAACATTGTAACATGCTATTCTGAATTTTTTTCTATTTGTTTGTTTCTACTCTTCTTTAAGTTTGTTAATTTCCTCTGCTCTATTTGTCTTTTTCTTTTTACCTTTGTTCTTCTTGCTGTGGTTTTTAAGAAGATAAGGAGTTTTTTCTCTTTGTGTTCTTTCGTATATTTCCTTTTTATTTTGCAGAAAGTCTGTAATCTCCTTATCTATGTTTGTGTTTTTAACCAAGGCAGTTTTCAGAAGCATTGCACAGGATTCTCTTGCTCCTCACTTATCTTTTCTAATTTTTCTAGTATTTTTTGTAATATAGTTTGATGTTGATCTATTCTTTTCAGATGGTTAGCATGTCTTCTTTGCTGTTTTTGCTATTTTTGTTTCTTTCTGTATTTGTTATTTCTGCCTTGTAGTTAAGCTCTCTGTTGGCTTCTTGATGCTTCTCTTGTGTTGTTTCCTTTTATTATTTTTGTTTCATAAGTCAGTATGTTCTTACTTTCTGGTCTTTTTTCTTTAGTTGATTTCCAGTATAGTGTATAATTGTAGTATTTTACTGGTTTACTACTCGCTCTTTTGAGGTCTTCATTATTTTCAAAAGTTATTACTGCTATGCTTCTTGGGTTTTTGTTTCTGTTAGAAGGAATATGAACTGCCTTTGCTTCTTTGTTTCTAAGACTTCTTAGTAATAATACTTCTAAGGCTTCTCTTGCTAATTCTATTAGTTTAATTGGGTGTCTTCTTTGTTTTTCTTTTTGCTTATAGTCTTCGTAGCCTCATATAACACATACTAGGTTATTGCTGCCAATTGGAAGGAACTATGAAGCTCTTTCTTTTTCTAAATAGCTGGACTTGATTATTGCTAAAGCTTTGAATCTTGTTCTTTTGATCTTGACTACTTGTGTACTTCTTATATTTCTACACATATATTTGACTTCTTCTTCTTTTATATTTGCTAATAGGTCTCAAATCATTAAAAATTTGCTTGTCTCTTTCATTTTTGCTACTTTTTCTTTCTTTTTATCTTTGTATGTTATATAGGATTCCTCAGCTTTTTGGTTCTTTTTTAGCACAATAACTCTTGTTTGATGTTTGATTTTCTTTTCTTCTTTTCCTCTTATGGCTTGTACTTCTTTGATATTTTGCCTTTGTAATTCTTTTGTTGCTTTTTCTTTGCTGTAGTTGCAGTCAAAATCTATTTCTATCTATTTGCTATTTTCTTTAGTTGTTTCTTTGACTGACTTTATGTGCTTGTTTTCTTCTAACATCACTTTTATATATTACAACTTTTCTTGAATTGTGTTACCTTTCAAGTTGTATGCTAGTATTCTTGTGCAGTGTTAGCTATTTGTATTACATAATCTATTTGCTGATGCCCAGATGCTTTGTCCTAGTGACATATATGTTTTCTTTGTTTGTTGAATTTGTGTTTGCAATTTATCATTTTTTGTTGCTTCTGTTTTTTGTTTACTAGTGCTGTTATTAAATTTTGTGTTTACTTTTTGCTCTTCCTCTAGTTTTTCTACTTTTATTTTCTGTCTTTTTTTACTACATTCTGCTTACATGTCTTCATTTTTCATGGTAATTTTAACACCTTGCATTTTGTCTTCTTTTCTAATTACTTCTTCTAATTTCATGTTTAAAGATAATCTACTGATTTTGGATTTAGGTTTATAATTCTAATTCTTCTAGCACAGTTTTCAATAATTTTACTTTGTAGCTATGTGCTTTCTGCCTTTTTCAGTACTGCTATTATTTGACTGTAAAGAAGCAAGTCATATACCATAATTTTGCTTACATCTTTAACTACTAAACTCTTTGCTATTAGCTCTATATCATCTAGGCTCGATGGTTTTGTCTTCTCTAAAACTTTAACTAGCTTTTTGTTGTTTACATATTTAACTACTTATACTTTATAATTGCTAATATACTTAAGCAGACTTTGTATTTGTGCACCTTCTACTTGAACCAGATCTTCTTCTAGATTTTTCTGCATATATTGTATTTGTTTGTTTATCTTTGTTGTTTGTTGTGCATTTTATCTATTACTAAATTTGTACATGTTCTTATTTGTTTACTTATACTTTTAGTCACATGTTTCTATTTGTTGTTTTTAGAGTCAATAATAATCTCTAAAAAATTTCCAAAAAATTTCTAAAAAATTTTGTTTTTGCAAAGTTTTTGTTCTAGTGTCTTTTAGTTCTTTTTAGCTGCAATGTTTCTATACTATTTCTATATATTTTATCTTTTTGCTTCTTTTTTCTTATGACCCTTTTATGGGTTTTCTATATTGTTTTTGTGTTATCGTCGATTGTGTATTTTTTCAAATTTGTACAAAAGGATCAGTGAAAAGAGTTTTCACTAAAATATTACATATAATTTGTAATTAACATTGCATTTATAGATAAATGTTTTATATATATATAATTTAGATAACTATTATGACATTTATAAAAAAAGGTGTTCTAATTTAGTGTTACTATTAATAGCCAAATATATGGCAACATGTATTAGCAAGCCTATAACAATATGTGCACTAATTCTTCTTGTTTTCAATAACATAGATGTTCATAATTTACTTAATATTGATGTAAGTAGCATATGTTTTAGATTAATCTACTAATATAATAGAATATTTAATATTTTATATAAAACTTGAAGGTTGCAATAAACTGCATCTGGATATTTAAAAAATAATTTTGATAAAATAAATTTATTGACAATTTATATTTATGATAAGGTAATAATTAAGTGAAAAAATGAATGATTAACAAAAAATATATGATTAGTGAAATTTTAAAGTCAAAGCTTGTATTCAATGTTTGATTATATCAATTTACTTCAAATAATACTAAAAATAAATAAAGATATTGAATATATACAAAATTAAATAGCATCTATTATAGTAGACTGGCCTGGCTAGCTCTTTATTCACAAAGCAGTTACAAATTTAAATAATTTTTTTATAATATTTTCTGTATGATTAGTTTATTTGTACTAATATTAGGACCATTACATGTTTTTTTAAATAGTAGAAAACAGATAGTAATTATTTATAATTTTTTTTCAAAAATTATTCTACTTTGTTTTTGGTAAAAAAAAGTTTTGGCTAAAAAGCTTAAACTATAGTGAATCAATTTGTTACTTGAATTAATACATAATGCATAATGTAAAATTAAAAAAAAAATTATAAAGAAATTTAAGTCTAATTGTAAAAATCTTGAATGCTGTATGGCTTTAAATCTTTTAAATAATTTAATTCCTTTCACATTAGAAATATATGTTATATTATTTTAGTCTAGTTCATTTAATAAATATTTAGAAAGTATTTTTCAAATTTGGACTTTTATGCTGTAATGAAAGCATTACAATTATAATAAAGCATCTCTTGCTGTTTTATCTGATATATTTTATTAGCAAGTCAACAATCATCTATTTATTAAAACATTCAAACTTTTTTTAGTAAATTTTAATGAATATTTTGTAAAAAAATTTCATAATAAAATTTGTATACAAACTTCACTAAATTCAATATTAGAAAATATTTTAAAACAAGACTATGTAATTGGTATGCTTTTTTTATTTGTATTTTATTATTAATAAATAAAATATTATTAATTTTGTATTATAGATATATAAAATAAAGATGAATGACAAAATGCCTTTATTAAAACAAGCTAATATCTTTATACTGCATCAATATTAGACTTTTTAACAAAGAAAACAGAACTTTTTCTTCTTAATTATCTAAAAAAAATTTTTGTTAATCATAGAAAAAACAAGTTTTACCAAAAAAAAAAAAACATTTGAATACTATTTAGCTTTTGTAGATAAAATTGTAAATACCAAATGTCTTCCAATTGGCTATAGTTTAAGCTTCCTCTTAGAATCAAACTTCTTTGATCACTATTACAAATTTTTAAATGATGATAAAATTTTAATTTGTGGTCATGATTACTATAATAATTGTTATACAAATATGAAATATTGCTATTAACATTGTAGAAAATTTTATAAAAAAGAAATTTTCTATAATGTTAATAGTTTTGTAAAACAATTAAAGAAAGGATTTAATATATTTATAAAAGAAGAAAAAAAAAAAAAAACTCTGAAGAACCTATTTAAGAAAACAATATAGCAGAAGAAGTAAGAATAAAGCAAAGTAACAGTTTTCTAATGGCATTCAATGCTGTTAGTATTTGGTAAAAAATATAAATATTAGATATTATGAAAACTTCATAAGATATATAATCTCATATAATTTCAAAGTTTTAAACAAAATAAAATGTATCTTAAAACAAGTTTTTTAAACTTATTGTCTGAAGTGTAGTGAGGACTTACATATATAAATAAACCTTAAAAAAAATTCATCTATCCAACATGTGTTTAAATTGTGATTGGCTACTTTGCATAAACCTACTAGACATTTGATTAAAAAATGTCTATCTGTCTAACATGTAACTATGCTGTGATTGGTTGTTATAGTTCATACTAGATCTTTGATTTTAGAAATGTCTGTCTGTCTGCAACATAACTTTATTGTAATTAGTTGTTATAGTTCATGTGTCTATCTGTTCACTACATAATATTATTCTTATTGGCCAATTAATGATTTTTTTTATAGCATTTTATACTTTTTTATAATTAACTAATTATTATAATAAATTAGGCTTAGAACTCACAATAGTTTCTGTTAACCTAGTAATAGTTAAGTTTAATAAGTATAATAAACTTGTTATATATATAAAATTAGCATTAAACTTATATTTTTTCATATTTGTCATTAATTAATTGGCTATTTGAAATAATTAACAATTATTGCATAATCAATTAAATTGAACTTTCATTATGCTAATGAATAAAATAATATTATTAGTAGCTATTTTTTTTTTTTTTTTTTTTTTTTTAACCTTAAGCAGTTACGCTAATATTTTATTAAGATTCTTAAAACTATATATCTATACAATTACATAGAATTTCCCAACATCTAAGTCTAGCATCACTCAGC